>JAZHYW010047585.1:0-12332 GCA_037355805.1 Ixodes ricinus | reverse complement strand
GCAGGAATAACTTTCGTTATATATATATATATATATATCTATATATATATATATATATATATATATATATATATATATATATATATATATATATATAAATAACTGGGTAGAAAAAAACCTTCGGTGAAAACAGCAACAACGGACGATTTATTCTTCGACGTTTCGGCCGGAGTCCGGCCTTCGTCAGAACATCGAAGGCCGGACTCCGGCCGAAACGTCGAAGTAAATCGTCCGTTGTTGCTGTTTTCACCGAAGGTTTCGTTCTTCCCGGTTATATACCCACGCCTCGGCCTCCGCCACCATGCCCGTTTTATATATACATATATATATATATATGTACGTATATACTATATATATATATATATACAACGGGCATGGTGGCGGGGGCCGAAGGCGTGGGGTATAACTGAGAGGAAAAGCAAAACCCTTGATGAAAACAGCAACAACGGGTAGGTTTATTCTTCGACGTTTCGACCGGAGTCCGGCCTTCATCAGGAAGAACTTTTACAGATGAACGCGGGTGGTATTTATACAATGCTACGGTCGAATCCAAGTTTCAAGGACGGCGGGATGACGGTTGTAGCTTCTTGAGAGAGGGCAGGTGGCTTTGTGTCCGGGCGGGCAGGGGTGACCTGGACGATAACGTACAATAGACAGAAAGGTACACGCGCAAACTAAAAAGCTGTTTAAAAAAAACAAAAAAACGCCAAGGTCACTTGTGTTGTTTCATGGAGCATGCATGATTCAAACCTGGAAGGGAACAATGTTAAACCTAGAAATAAAAGAATATAAAAAACCTGGAGATAAAAGAGAAAGTTGATGGTCCAGTTCCGGTATTTAATGAAAGTAAACGTACTATATATATATATATATATATATATATATATATATATATATATATATATATATATATATATATATATATATGCAGGTTAAGTGAAGTAACTTTGAAGGGATGGACCGGGAGGACTGATACGGAAAAGAAGTGTTCTACTGGGAAACTAGAACGAAAAAAGTATATGACGACGTTTGGAGCGGGGACCGCTCTTCACCTGAAAAGTGTGGTCCCCGCTCCAACCGTCGTTATAAACTTTGTCGTAGTAGTTCCCCAGCAGACAAAGATGGCAGCGCGCAGAATGCAATTTTTGCCGGGTCTTTGTTGGACTTAAGTCAGAATCAGCCCAAGCTATACGAGCTAATGGGACCAAGCAAGCAGCGTCAATAGTGCAAGTCACTGGACATTTTCTGTTTTTTGATTGGTTCAGCGATGATAGAACACGTGTGCAGAAACCCGCCGAACGCTATGACGGTGCGTTTTTTAGCGCTGTCTGATCGGTCCCATCAGCTCGTATAGCGCGGGCTGCGTGTGGGCTATCTCTTTTTCGCTTCGCATCTAATCAGATTGAGGAATCATCCCATAAGAACACAGAAAAACAAATCACCAAGCTAGAAAAAATTACCGTAAAGCAATCAAATAAAAAAATTGATCTTGAAAGGTTCTTTGACGCCCCAAGAACTCTTTCAGCTCGTGAAAAGCATTTTGGGATCAAGGACTATTGGCCCCGAGCGGGACCGATTGGAGCGCTGCGATCGCTCGACCGTGACGTAGGATGGAGGATCACGTGATAAGGCCAGCTATTCCGCCTTGCTTTGGTCGGGGCCTTCGAAAACCGTTCGCTCGGTACTTTCGCATTTTTTCTGTGTTTTAGCCTGATCAGTACACGCGTGGATCGGCTTCGGCAGCTTTCGAGCTCAGGGAGCAATGGTAAAGTACTGTTCGGCGCCGCAATGCCGCAGTTACGCGACCGACCCAAATATCAGCTTCCACATCTACCCCAAGGAGAAGCATTCCAGTATGATTCATAAAATGTGAACACACTCTCACCCTGCGTAGCAGTACCTTTCTCATACAGCTTCAATATTATTTGAACAATGGGGTTAAAAATGTATGTACAAGTTGGCGGCACGCAATGCAAGTAGAGCTGAGTGCTAATAGACTTGAAACAGTAATTTACAGAGGGTAACAAGCCATAAAATTTCACTGACTATTTTAATGCAAACATCACTCACAGCTTAGTGGTATTTAAGTAACCAGCAGCTGCATAAATGGGAGAATGTTATGTGGCTTCATTTATTTTACTTCAAAGATTGCTGATGCAAGTAGCTGCACTCGTATTAGCAAGTAATATTTTTCTTTTTGTAACCTATCTGCTTAACTTGTAGGGGCCCAAACAAAACAATTCTACAACTCTAATACACCTAGCTACAGGAATATTTGCATAATCTTTCTTTACGGAAAAAGAAAAACAGCAATGCTGTACACGAACAACTGCCGTTGGCCTTTGGATGATCTGATATTAGTTTATGAAATTAAATGTTATCAACAAGCTTTAATATTCGTCGCTCGAAAATTCCGACATCGCAGAAAAGTTACAAAACATGTGCTTCAAAAACGTAAAAAAAAAAAAGTTGGTTGCACCGTATTGATTTTGCGACTCGCGACTTGGAAAGCGAGGCATGTTACCACTGAGCCACGAGAATTTGTTTTCTTTATTCCTGAGCCACGAGAACAACGGGAGACGACCGATTATATTTGGAAAAAGGCGCTTCACTTCACCGTTCATCGCAAATCGCAATCTCTAAAGGCCGGTTGAGACACTTGCGTTCATGAGTGCGTTTGACTGCGTTGCGTTGAGAACCGAAAGCGAGACACCGGCACATCTGTGCTTCGTATGAAGCGTGGAATCCAATTCAGGAATCATCTTGGTACGCGATATAAGCAGCAGGGATGGCCTTGTTTCTCACAGCCGAAACGCAGTCAAACGCAGTCAAACGCAACTGTCTGAATTAAGAGAGCTCCAGTTGTTTCGTCGCCGGCTCTGGCCGCGAGCTCCTCGATCGATTTCACAGCACGCCGGCCGGTGGGTACATACAACCCAACCAAGTAACGATACACGGCATGTTCCTTCACCCATGCTTTGCAGGAGCACGATGTGTCACCGACGTTTCTTCCATCCAGCTCGTGCGGGTACGAAGTGAGTGCCGACGTTTGGAGTACGAATCCAATGAACGTGTAGCAATCCTTATCGAGCTTCTTGATTCTACAGAACACGTGTCACGTTTCAAGAACACTTTCGCCCTCAAGCAACAGCCGGGATATTTAGTGGGCCTTGTCCACGAACGCATTGATGCTGCTTACAGACAGCACAACTGAAAAGGGGTACACAGTTGTAACGGGGTGCCCGGTCGAATAGAAGTTAAAAACAAATTCGCCTACATTCAACGGTAGGTCGCACTTCGTAAGCATTCATTGCGCTGCGCGAGACAGCCGCCGAAAACGACAAGTTGACCCGTACCCTCTAGTCCACGCCGCCGCGCTTCCGTGCAGCGACCGTTTCCCTGCTCGCCTGCAACCGGCTACCAGCTCCCCGGAAGCATTCGTACGGTAGCCGATTTAGGAACTCGACTGGGTCGAGTAGTGAAACGAAACATTGGGTTAAAAGAAGCCTTAAACACCCGTAGTATTAAAAAAGTGAAGACCGAGGCACTCCACCCTTGACGCAGAGTGCAGGAAACGGTCACGTGATCCTCCATCCTACGTCACGACGATAGGCCCGTCAGGTGGCGCCACGCCATGTTCTCGGGGCTAATATCGCCCCTAGCGCATTAGGCAACAGGGCGATGAAGAACGCTTTCGGAGAAAAAAAGGAGCTTTAACGAGCTCTATAGGTTCTTCACGAAGAGCCGTTTTAGGGGGTGCTTAACATAACCTTTTAGAGTGCAAAATATAGACAAGCCGAAGAACCCCTAAAAGTTCTTTGAAGAGCACATTTTGTTTTAGAGAGTAGAAGCGTGAACACAGTAAGCGCTGCGCCGTTGACTCTGAAGCTGTCAGAGCGCCTAAATATATCCCATCCTTCTTCTTTGAGAACCTCTTAAGAATATTGAGGGTGAATTTCAACCAAAAACATCCCGGATATCTTCGATCATCTTATCGTGTTCACGAGGGAGTACTTCACCGATGCCGTATGAGAGTATCTCGGGGTAATAATTACATCGCGAAAGCTTAGGTTATCTCTTTGTGCCGCAAAGGTGACGTGAAGTTTCTTGACGAGTGTATTGACCTTTCTTTTCAGGTAGGTGATTATCAGTGATTCCTTAAGTAAGGGCCGCGATGCGCGTGAAAATAGTTGGATATGTGTGGGCTTAGCTTAAATGTATCCCGCAATAGACACTTTTCCAGTATGCTACGGCAAATGCATACGCTCTCCCCCTTGACCTTACTCTCTGTTGCACCGTTCCACACGTCCATTACTGTTAGTACCTATCTGTGCCCGTATACATTTTTTGCGATTTTTCTTTTAGCTTCGGGAGTATGGGGCATGAAATGCTTGCTTAAATGTTTGTTTGGACTTGTGGGCTGATGACCATTTCGGTGTAAAGCGTTGTTTTACCCCGAAAATGGCATAACAAGCCATAAATACCGATACAACGGCACGATGCCCGTGTTTTCTGGGGGCCTAAGACATCGTTGGCCTTCTCTTCATTTGTAGTTCGCAGACAATCCCCAGATGGCGCTTGTTGCTCGAAAAGATTCATTAACGTACTCGTACTTTCATTAGACATCCCTTTGATTTCATCTGTAACCAAGTATTGCGAGCTACAGTGATAGCCTACCAGCGGCACACATCTCAAAACGTTACGTCTGTTTTACAGTGAAGATGTATATGGCTAAAACTCCGTAGATTTTTCACGTGCGTCAACAAAAACTCGCCGCTCTCTCTCTTCGTCGTCGTTCCAAGGGACGCGACTGGACCACAACCTCGGGGTCTTTCCTTGGGGTAGCGGTCCCGTCGCGCCTGCCTAATTTCTTCCGGCTCCACGTGGCGGCGATAGTCGTCCACGCGAATGTATATAAAGAAGCAGAAAGACAAGATTCAATTCTCCATTTTCATTTTCACTTATCTCGTCTTAATGAGCAAGGCCGCTTATAGAGTCGCTTTACAGCAGCTGTTATTGGGCGCCACCAATAGCGACCTTCAGTTTTTGTTTCCTCTTATTCCGTTCGCTTCACTTCATCACTGCCACATCAGGACCGGTTATTTCCACTTAAGATGCTCTTGTGACCTTCTCGCCAGCATAGGCCTTTAGGGAGGGTCGTCAACGCCCACTTCACTGGCTCCGCATCTTGGTAAGACAAGAGAAGGTCAGCAGTAGCGGCTAAACCTGGCGCGTGTTTAAAGCGCCTATAGTCCGGACTCCCGAAGAGCAACGCGCCTACGAAGAGCAACGGGAAGAACGGCACCGAGAATGTCAGCGGCGGCGGCGGGCGGAACGTGTGTGTGGTGCCTTTCGTCACAATAACCACCGATAAAAACAGTAAATGTGTTCGTCGCTTGGTTCAAAATTTTGTGTCATGTCTGTGTCGTGGTGCTAAACAGCTTCGATGGTCAACCACCTTCACAGAGTGGCATGGCTCATAATTTTTTGATGTCTCATTATCCTGTTTCTTCTTTTGTTTCGTTATCAAGCTATTGTATGATAGATGAGAAAATAGCATAGAGCACCACGTATGAACATCGCAAGACTAGTTCGGTACGAGAAAATAAGGAACAGATTTCTTTTTCATTGTTTAGTTAACTTGACAAGAAATGCAACAGGCTTCGTTCGGGTTTTTTTTAGTTTATTCACATCAAAACGTTGCAGACGCGTTTGCTGTTTGCGCAAGGGTGACCGATAGTATTTTCAATCACTAGATTTTACCGCTTCCCTCTCCCCCTTTCTCAACAATTTTCAAACGTGTTTTGCTAAATTTTGTTAACTTATCATAGAGGGATTCAAGGGGGTGGGGGGGATTTAGAGTGGTTCCCGAACTACAATTCCGCCGACCATCGAAGCGTTGGAAGAGTCAATCTTATGTGACAGTCCGTCG
Source organism: Ixodes ricinus (assembly GCA_037355805.1). Lineage (NCBI taxonomy): Eukaryota > Metazoa > Arthropoda > Arachnida > Ixodida > Ixodidae > Ixodes > Ixodes ricinus. The sequence goes on along the minus strand of JAZHYW010047585.1, from coordinate 6,400 downwards.
TTAGTTTGGACCAGGATAACGGTGTACGTTATCATCGCTCCCGCCATCTGAAACAAACACAAAGAAAATAATGCTGTGGAGCATTACCAAAGGCAAAAGATCTCATTCTACCCAGTCTTGGATTCCAATTTTTAAGAGTTACGCGTCAAAAGTCTGAATTACCAAGGTTCGGTCAAAAAGAGTGGTTCGTTTTATATTTACTTGTCAATTTAAATGAATGTCTGAGAATGTCATACTCAGCGGGTGAAACCTAATTCAGTTTAGAAATTAGTCGGAAAAAATGCAATGCCACTGAAATGAGGAAAATACGGAATAAGGCAGTAGCTTGATGTGCTCAGCACGCTTGAACGATAGTTTACATACACTGTCATATACCTGCAGTTTGGAACAAACAAAGTTAAAGAAAACATGTTTGGTGACTTGAAGACGCCAAAGAAGGGCTGGTCTTCCCCTTTCTCTGGAGCTATTTGAAAAGTTAAATAAATATTAACCGTAAGAAACACATTGCCACTGACCATGCAGGAGGATAATAAGAGGAAGTGGGAAGCTCTTCGTGACATTAGTTGAGGCGATTATGTTAACCTCGAATAAATTCTACTATGATCCTTCTGTCCGCAGTCAGCCTTAGTAAAGTTGTACCAAAGCAGTGAAACGTACTGAACTCAATAAAGTAAATTTATTCAGTTATGCATCCAGAATGAGTGAGACTTTTATTTTTTCAATTTTGTGTAAAAATGCATGTAAACATTGGAACTAACTAAAATCCAAAACCCCAGTTTTATTATTTATAACAGTTTCATTTTAAATATTTATGATTTTTTATAGATGTTGCTCGCATTGCCTCGTTTAACATGCGGCAAATATATGCTTTACCGTGGATGTGAAAACCCCCAAAATTAGACTTGTTTTATTCTGAAATAATTCAGATAATTTGATTATCGGCGATAATCGACGTGTTTAGCATCCGCTACAAGGAAATGCCCTAAACAATACTAATGTCTTCAATTTAGATGGTCGCCAAGAAAATTAATACATTCTAAGTGGGAATACTAAGCAAAGTAAAATCGGCGATCCATTTATCACGCTGCTTGGTGGCTGCATGTTATTGCGCGTTCGGAAGCTTACCGACACCAACAGCGACTTGTTGAGGCGGAAGAAGCCACCACCGCTGAGACACATTCCCTTGGGCTCGATGCTGTCGTGCAAATACCTCAGCTGCGACGAAAAGAGAACGACATTCAGTGGACATTCTTTCGCCATGCCTTTCGCCTGGCAACAATACCTGTCGCGCGTAGTCGTCCGTAGCGTGGGACGTTGGCACTCTTTTTGTAGCATCCTTGAGCTTCTGCGCCTGCAGCATACATAAAAATATATTTCTGTTGACGGCATAATGTTAGACAAACACCAAGGAAGCCTTGATGCTCCACGTGTCCCAAAAGAAAATAGTTAATACCTTGTACCTGTAACTCGACTAACTCAGTTTTGTTTTCTCGTCAAAATCAACGTTCGGGTGACCCCGTATTTCTTCCACACCGAAGCTTGTTCACCGGCATGTTAACTTGAGCCTAATAAGTGTAAACGCTTTGCTAACAACCTGCATCTTTGATTTCCCTAAGCCATGTGTGCTTGTCAATCATGCTTGAGGAGATTCGTGATGATAGGTAACTTATGGCGGGGTAGTTTGTTTTAGCTCTATGTAGTGTCATGCTACTTTAAACACGTTCCTTAAAGGAAGTTATCGGCTACCAGATCTAACTTGAGCGTGGGTGGCCTGGAGTTGAGGAATAAGTCCCTCTACGTTAGCCAGGAAGTATTCCAAGAATACGGGCGTGAGGTCATCAAAGCCTGAATAAATGTTAATCCTGCGCAAAAACTTGTTCGTGAAACCCAAAGCAATGGGTCTAATGTTGTGCGCCAAATGTTAATATAGTCGTATGAACGACGAGGAAGAAAACACTCGTAAAGCCCACAAAACCTTCTACGCCACTGGGAATTTCTGGAAAGCGTTTCAAAATGTTCATAACTAAGGACGTCAGGGACAGTGTAGGCGTCCTTTGAACACTGACACAAATTATATTATGTTGTAACAATAAAAAGAAACATAAAGACATTTTTAAAAACATTCACGTATTTTCTTACGTCATAATATGTTTGCTGAGGTCACAGGCTGATCCAGTTATCTGCACCCATCAACGCTGATTACCGTGTAGTGAGGTGACGGTGTGATTGAGCTAATCAATTTGTCCAGAGGTAAAGTGTCCGACTGAAGCTAGTGGCAAAGGTTCGAGCCGAAGCTGTGTCTCAGACTTACCTCGTCCGTTAAAGCTTGACTAACGTAGGCCATCTCCACGAACGAAAGGGATGAATATACGCAGTAAGACAGTGCTATCCAAATTTGCTCCTTGTAAGTGTCGTCTTGGAACATGGAGTAAAACACGACGCAGACTAGGAAGATTATGCTTGTGGACATTGCTGCAAGAGGACATTTCCAGGCGGCGTTCAGAGAATCCTTCAGTTCTTTGACTAGTCCCAGATTGCATCTGATGGCTTCTAGTTGTAGAGCAGTTTGGGACTCCAGACGAAAAACCTTGGATTCATTGCAACGCTGAAACGTTATCAATTGGGCGCGAATGTACTCAACAAGAACAGAGGAGCAGCACCGCAGGACCACGTAAGGTAACGAGTCGTACAAGAAAAAAAGAGCCCCGCTATGCAGCCCAATATTTTTCCTGCAAGGATCCACTGAGGAGGCAGGTTGTTCGCGAGGCTTCCAACAAAGAAATGCATCGTAATCACGTAGCTGTTAATCAGAGCCACAGTGAAAAACAATCTGCGTAAAAGAGACCATGGACTTGTGCACGCGGTCGTCCAGGAGCCTTTGCACGCCGGGAAACCCGTGGACTTTTCGAAAGTTGCTGATTTACGAAAGAACTCGAGGAGCTTGGCCGAACCTGTCGCCATCGAAGCAAAGTTGATCCCGATCTTTAGAGTAATAATCGTCTGCAGAATGATCAGGAGCATGCGAGAGAAAGTTTGAGATATGTTGTTGAAAACCTCGACTCTTTTCATGATGTACGTTACTTGGAACGTGATGATGGAGGTGAGACAAGATGCCGAGTAAAGTAGGTACGGGCTTTTCCACGAGACTCTGGCTTTCTCCAGTGTATTTCTTCGTAAGCCCTTAATGAAGAAGCAGCCTCCCAGTCGACAGAGCATTCCGTATGCGGCGAACCTTTCAGCATGAAAGAGTTCATTGTGCCTTCAAGGCTGGAAATAAAGACATACCGAGAAGAAAATTGATTTAATATTTGGATTTTGTCAATTTTGCCATAATGCATTTTTCTATAATGCTATAGTGCATAATGGGTTCTTGCTATATTGCACTTTGGACCATAAAAAATAATAAGCAAAATTATAATTTTAAGTAAGCTCACGTATGTGCCTAAACATTGTCCTCTGATGGGGAAAAACTTTAAAACTGCGACATCGAAATAATGCTGGCTTTTTTTTTTATTGAATAAGAAAGAGCTATTTCAAAGCGAAAAGAGACAATATGTCTAGCCGCAATTTTCATGTGTTTAAATGCCGTCGAATAGTGTGAGTACATCTTATGCCAGTCATTCAACCTAAAAGGTGACCAAAACGATTATATCACTCCGGCGAATTGTGCTTGTATCAGATGTAATGATTAAGGGAAGTTCCCAACGTGAAAAAGATTTACACATAAATAAATTGACTTCCACTTGAAATTGAGTGCTGCACGCGCATGGCTTAGATATCTATAGTCGGTGACAGGTCCAGAACGAAGTGGAAGCTCCTCCCACCTCTTTCCACTTTAGTAGTGCGAATGCTGGAGAGGAGCGGTTGAGGAGGTCGCCTCCAGAGGAGGCAACCTCTCAATCGCCTCCGCCAGTGCTCGATCGCCGTCGGCGATCGAGCACCGGCGGAGGCGGTTGATCTGACATACCGCGTTCGGCTTTGGCTAGCAGACGGCGTTCGTAAAATGGCGTCAGCTGTTGCTGGCTTCACGCGGCGGTACCGTGCGTGCTTCCATTCATTCGGCGTTCGTTGCCATGGTGATGGCGAGGAACGCAGACGAACTTTATGTTGCGGAAGAACGCTGCGCCGCAGCGATACCAGGTGCATTCTAAGTCCCTTCCCGCATGCTTTTCAATGGGCGGAAGGCGAACAAAAAGAGTTCGAAATAAGGACTTAACGTAGAAGGCTGCATTTCTCCAGCGCCTCATGATTTGACGAGCCTTGCACGTAAAGCATGTTTTTTTGGCCATCCCGCGTCCTGTTTTCTTTTATCCGTAACATGGGTCTAAAGTATCAAACTGCCATATCAGGCCGACTAGATAAATATATTACAACTCGCAAAAGTTTTAATCTTCTAATATTTTCTGCACATGAACCACCGAAAACAACATAAAAACCTGAGTCAGTCACTGACACGAAGAAAAAGCAATTTGAAGAACGCGTCTGTACTACGGTTGTGATTGATAGTACAACGTGGTGTTGATTTGTGAACACTTCAAAGTTTCGCGTCAGAAGGTTTACGAAAACGGTTTACCTCGAGCACGGAAAACCAGACACCCAGGCTATGTGATGCAGTTGTATCAGATGGAAATCTGAAAAGAGGTCCGTTTCGCAGAACAGCCGCTAATGTAGCACCAGAAAAATCGATTACAACCGGAATGAGTTGGATGTCGGGAGCCGCTGTGGGGAAATTAGGCATTTATTATTCACATTGCTTTCGTTGTTGACGTTGGATATCCTCCGAACAGCGTTCTCTATGTCGGATTGGCATACGGCACCTATTATTATGGTACGGTGATGTGATGAGACCACCGCACAGTTTGAGGGGATGCCACAGCCTTGAACGCGCTGCTGAATAAAAGTAACCGATTACCATTACAATTACTTTATTGAAAAAATGTAACTGATTACAGTAACCAATTAGTGCATCACAAAAGTAATTGAAAAATTACCAGAATGTAATTGATTACTATTTCGTCACTTTGTTTTTACTTTTTATTACGAAATCAAAAATGCATACGTAATTTGAAAGTAGTTACGTTGTGCTTATTTTTGTCATTCACACCTTGGTAAGCTTCAACAGGATTTTCTTCTATTATAATCCTTCTGGTATCTTGGTATCATTATAATCCATCTGGTACCCGGGCATCTTTTTTTAATTGTTTAGGGGTCAAAAAGTGTCCAACGTTGTTGCAACAGAGACGAGCGACGCACGGGCAGAGAGAGCGGTTTTTTACGTAATAAAAGCTCACCTCAATACCTTATCTCTTTTGGATATATATAATTGATTACTTGTAATTGATTACAAAAAGTGTAATTGAATTCGAATGTTACCAAAAAGAAGTAATTGCAGCTTTAAAAAGTAACAATAAAATGTTATTATTACAAGTAATCAGATTGCTTGCCTACTCATATGATTACACGAATTAAAACTTTTTTTAAAAACTGAATGGCAATGAATATCGTCGAAGTTTTCGCATCGCCGGCCATGAGCCTGCTGCACGAGCGGTAACTTTAGCGCACCCGCGTACTCCACAGATGCCTGAAGTTTTCCTAATGTGACTGATTTAGGCTTTTCTGACAACGCTCAGGAAGGTTTTAATAGATACCATATGTTTATTTTCACTAAATCATACGTTACTTAGCAAATTATAGGTAATTGTTTTGCTAATTAGTATGTTTTTAGCAATTCCCGACATCCGCTATGGCTGTCAGTCTCCTTGTTCCCGAAGATAGTTCTCTTTTTTCTCAAGTCGGCGTTTATTGGGGATTATTTCGGAGAAAGTTGAACAGTGATGCGGAATACCCTAACTTCCAGAAAAGATGTTCGTTGCCCCAAGACGTTCGGCTACCGATAAAAAAAAGGAGGACTGATTTCGCCCCGAGCGGTACTTAAGTGGTTCTTCAAAGGGAAGCGTGTCGTTAAAGCTCTTGTTAGTCCCTGTTCAAATTTAGAAGCTTGAGAGAGAGAGAGAGAGAGGAAGAAAAGAACCAAAATTCTGCGGACACTCTCGCGTGTTTCAAAGCGTATGCGTTCACTTAGTGACAGGAACAAACATTTCTTGAGCTCAAAAAAGCCTCCACCGCCAAGGCACATACCTCCGGGGTCAACGATCTCATGCAGGTGACATAGCTGCCAAAAAAAAAAAATCCAGCAATCTGATAAGTTTTTGTATTGTGATACTACGCATAGCAGGTTAGCGCACACAGTGCACCTGTTGGGGGTAGCTCTCTGGCGCTCCCAATTCAGCAGCCATCAAGATGGCGCTCTTAAGCCTCCGTACCTGTGATACAAGAATAGGGACTGTAAACATGTCAGATCATGGTCGTTGTGTTGGCTAACCTCGACGGTTAATGGTTT
>JAZHYW010047583.1:0-19522 GCA_037355805.1 Ixodes ricinus | reverse complement strand
ACTTATAACTGGTCGCGGCAGATTTCCCTTTTATTTCTTCAGATTTAAAATTCACAGTCTATTCGCTTTGCCCGCTGCGGGCAAATTCGTGTTCAAATATGGAACATTACTTCCAAGGATGCACTTCAACCCAATCCATTATTCAGAAACTGGACAGCCATAATTTAACACTTAGTAAACGTAATAAGTTATTGACATCAAACAAGCAAACGGATATTTTAGAGGCTCTTATCAAACATATCTCAGACCTAATTCCTTGACAAGGAAAACAAAATGAAGCTTAGAAGTTAGAAAAAAAAAAGGAATGATTTAACAAAGACAAGAACAGTGAGAAGGTTGAACCACCACCCCTCTAATGTTCCAAAAGGAATGCATATTTACACTGAACATCCACACCCGAAACATGACAAAACAAAAAGGAACATCCGCACTAAAAAGGAAAAAGGCAAGGCAAGTGGAAGACCCAACTAAAATGCGTTAGGAGAGCAAAAGGTGCCAGTCCCTTGCTCTGGGCTTCCAAATTAGCTTTCTAAATTAACAGACAAACAATGAAACAAAAACATAACGACCTTTGCCGAAATAAAGGGAAGACCGATTTTTAAGGCTAGAGGGCCTCTGGACTAGTTTCAGGGCTCTGGCTTCCCCAATTAGCTTGCATCACCTCCTTACACAAGGTTGAAAGTTCCTGAACAAGGCAATAAAACGACTCTTCTGGATTGAGGAATCATATTTCCCACTAACAAAACAGCCTAAGTGCAAATCGGGGAGGCGATGTCGAATAACGGACGACCCCGGAAAAGGGCCCAGAAACAAACCGAAGTGCGGGATAACAACTAAAGAACACATTCAATGTGACAATCTCACAAAAGAAGGACGACAATGATTAAATAAAAGAAGAAGAGAAAGTTTTTTTTTAAACTGCACCGTGGACTAGAAAACCAAGACGTAGAAATTAGGGTAAAGAAAAATATAAAGTGTAAACAGTAAGTATAAACTCTGAATATAATACATTGATAAACTAACTTCTAAACTTCAAAAAAAAAAAAAAAAAAAAAACTTGCACATTACTAATTATAACAACTCACAAATTATGTAACCATGAGACCTTTACAAAAAGAACAGCTGAAACAGATGCCCGGGAAATACATGGCTTTAAAGAAAAAAGAAAAAAAAAAGAGGCAAAGGTGAGGAGAAAAGTGGGTCAAAATGGAGGGAATTTTCATAAACATAAAAAAAAAAAAAAAAAGAAACTCATCTCAGGATCGCAACAAACTCTCTAATACACCTTTTACAAGGAAAAAAAAGAGCATGTAATCTGGACTAGAAATATAAATACACAGTTTAATAAAGACCAAGATACAGAATGTAAAAATGTACATAATGTAAATAAAACTGTACATAATGTAAATAACTATCTAAAACATAGGAAATCTAGATAAAATACAGATCTAAAAATAAAAAAAGACAAAGCTCATTGTGGTCTGGAATGATTAAATCCAACATGTTTTAATCTCCAGTTTAAATGAGTGTGTAGGAAAGAAAGAAAACAGATATTCCAGGCATCCTAAAAAATTAGAAATACGAACAAGAAGAAGCAAAAGAATGCCTTGTTACAAATGTACTTAACAGCCAAAATCATCTCACCTGACACTCCTAGAGCAATTTTCATCATCCCACCATCTCAATCGTGGTTCACAAACGCTGTGTACAATTTAATCAATAGACACACCAACAAAAATGTTTCTCTAGATATTGCCTTAGCTCCGATTTAATTTCTAACCATCCCAACTCGAAAATCAGATCATAAAACACCGCCAAACACACACAGCCAAGCAACTGGAAAATGAATAGATATCTACAGACAAACATTTATCCGATCCCTCTGAAGGCTAAATCCCCTTCACCCTCGAAGGGCAGTGCGCTTAGCATAGCCCGACAAGGGTCTTAAGAAAAAAAAAAAAAAAAAGCTATGTTACAAAGATGGCAGGCAAAAGAAACATAATAAGTGAAAACTTACTGCACATATTCAATTTGGGCATTCTTTTTGTATTATAACTTCTTCTTTCTAGGAAAAAAAAAAAAAAAAAAAGAAGTTAGATTCCCTCGTCGTCCCTCCCAGACCCAAATCTAGATTAAATCTAGATCTAAAATATAAATCTAAAATGACAAGTTAATCAGTGGTCTAAAACGATTAATTCTAAAACTTTAACCTCCAATGCAAATATAATATATTGAAAAAAAAAAGAAGACGAAAACATCCTCAAAGAACCTCTTGAGTAATTTTAAATAGTTCAAGATAAAGAGGGAAGCAAAAGTGAACTAGGTTACAAAGATGGTAAAACAAAAAGAAATATAATTAGTAAAAACTTTAAGCACATATTGGATTTACCTCATGTGTATTACAATTTCTTCTTTCTAGGAAACATAAGAAGTCGGATCCTCGTCTTCTTTCCCAAGACACACAAGAGACAGGAGACCTGGGAACACGAAAATAGAAATACTACCAGAAAGAAACACACGAAAACAGTTCAAATATAAAATAAATGTCTGCTGATTTTTCCAGGTTAGTTCCCTACCCAGGGTTTCGCTGGCTCCCCTGTTATTTTCAAGATTGGCTTTTTCCTCAAACTCCACAACATTTGGTCAGACATTGACTCTTTTCATTTATTTTTATTGGCTTAAACCTGTTATACCGTTTGGTGGGCAGGTAGAGAGACATATTATTTTTATTCCTTTATAACTCTCACTTACAAATTAAGTCCCAAATTGTATAAGTTAAAAATATTAAGTGAATGAGCTGTTAAAAATGATCTATCAACTATGTTGCCCAAAAAGGAGCACGCAGTTGAAGACAACTATGTTAACACAGGAGCGGAAGACACCACTATGGTCACTGACGAGGTGAGAATGCCTTCCGTCGTGCTCTGGCTGCGCGTGCACGTTCGAGGCTCACGTGACGCCGAAGCGCTATCGAAGGTCTCGCTGGACGAGGGACAACCCAAAAGTCCGAAGTCCGCAACTCCTCCCTACCGTTCTTATCCTACTACAGATAGCTAAAAGTACATTACGAAAGTAATCTGGTCGCACTTTAAATCTAAGTTTAACTGCTAGACAACAACTCGCTATATATAAAAAAAGAAAAAAAGAAACACCGCCTTTTTTCTTTTACTTTGTTGTTATACGCTGTATAATGGAGGCTATGTTTTAATTTTCGTATACGACGACGCAGCGACGGCCTGCGCACGCAACAGCGCCCCGGGACCAACGTACTCCTGGCGCGTTCGTTGACCAAGCCGTAAATACGTGACGGCGAGAATGCACCGGAGCGCGGAGAGAAAGACGAAAGAAAAACAAAACGCGATTGATTAACGACACGAAACTTGGCGGGTCCTCCCGGCGGCACAGCTGACGGTGTTACGATGGAGAGGTAAAAAGTCCGTGTCAAATAAATTCGAGCTGTTCTATGCACACGGAACCCCCCCCCCCCCCTCCCCCTTCTGGCTCTGTCCTTTCCTCGCATACACCCGCAGAGACAAAAAGAAAAAAGAAAAGAGGCAAAGCTTTTGGGATTTGGTTTTTATTGATAGTTTGTGCGCGCGCGGCTCACATCCTCAATGCGCTCGAGTGAGTGCGTGTTGATCCGTTGAGCAGTGGTTCTTGTAGACGTTTACGCGCACTATCGCTCCGGATTCGTTTTTAAATGCTATAGGATTTCTTCGATCGGGGACTCGAGCAACATTCGTCCGAAATCGCGGGAGCACGAAGAACAAAGAAAGCGATCCACGCAACAGAGCATAAAACAGAAACGGCAACAGGTATGGCAACTAAAGCAATCAATCGAATAAGCTTTTTTTTTTTTTTGCGCAGAAAAAAAAAAAAAGAAAAAAAAGGTAAGAAAACAAACGCTGGTCAATCACAGTACCGATTACATCGATCGCACTAAAGCGACGACAACTGGCTCGCGTGTAGGTCACATGACGTCAAGCGTCACATCCGCCCACACAGTGAATCATGCGGGAGAAAAAAGAAAACGACAGGACAACGTTCAAGCGTCATGAGCACATGAAACATGCATGCCCCACCGAGCCACCAAAGATATCGTAGCGAAGCCGAAAAAAACAAATACAAAAACGAAGGAAAAAGAAAGACCACGAACGCCGACCGCAAAAAATCCCGCGATAAAAAAGAAAAAAAGAACAGGCTACTGATTTTTCGGAGGTAGCTCGTTGCGTCATACCAAAGCAGGATTCTTTCGACGAAGGGGTTTCACCCAAAGTGAGCAGCAGCAACCACCATTTACAGTAACACCGCGTATAGTGCCAACGACCGGGCTTTCACGGGTTGGAGTCAAATTATACTCAACGCTTACTTCTAAGTTCCTAGGCAGCGACGTCGCTCTCCGGCGAGAGCGCCCCGAGGATACGGTAACATGCTGACCTTGAACTTTCGCTATACACTGCAACACCGATAACCAAAGGGGGCACTTGAAACCGCGCGAAAAGAGCGGCGGCATCAGCGCCCAAATACCCCGAAAGCCGGCGTGGCAACCCGCCCATCTATAACCGTGCGTGGCAATATCGCAACGCGGGGCGACGCAATAGCGCTTAGACGCCGGAACTCAATAAACCAATACGATCAATATACAGCCCTCGACCAGGAACACGCGAGCCGACGTCGCCCTCTCTCTTTCCCCCTTTCTATCTCGGATCGTGTTCTTGTTTCTTCTCCTCGCCGTTTCTACCGCTGACCGAGAACCAGCTTAGCCAGGGGGTTGCCAGTGGCAATCCTTCGTCGTCTCCGATTTGGCAATCCCGCAGTAATGCCGGCGTCTTCTGGGCGCGAAAGGAAAGCGAGCCCATACGAGAAGCAGAGGCTCCTGCCCGTTTCGCAAGCAAGTGTAGCTGCTGCAGCAGGCCGGACGACGATGGCTGGACGCATGTGCGACGGCGGCACAAGCAGTTACGAGAAACGAGCGACACAGAAATACGGTCCTGGCCGAAGAGCGCGAAAGAAACAGCGGCGGGGCGTCAGCTGTCGCCCACACTAAGCTACTAAAAAAAAAGTTTCGTTTTTTTTTTGTTTGTTTGTTGGCTGGACTGTAAATTTGGAGAATGTCCGAAAATGCCGGGGAGCTACCGCCCAAATTTTTATTGTAACTGACAAAAAAAAAACTATTTTTTTTTCAATAATAAATGTAAAAACAAAATGTGTAAATAAAAAAAAACACTTACACTTTGGATTGAACTTTGTCCGCTGCGTGTGAAGCGGAAAACTTTCAACTGAGCTACTCTACAGCTTTAAATAGTCGTTTTGACTATCCAATAATGGACTTGTGGATGTCCTTGGGCATAGGCAGCTTCCTATCGTGGAGCTCGAAGTATGATCGTTTTAACATCGTAATGTTCAGGCAGACCAGGGGAAACTGCTCGTTCGTAGTAATGCAGCCGGTCGACCGACTGCAGGTCGGAAAGTTCGCTGCCGATTTCCCTGCAGCAAAGGCACTCCCCAGGCTCGAAGTCGGGCAGCACCACGCATTGGCCACATTCGCACCTAGTAAAGAAATCGTACGCATGCATATTCAATTCGAAGTACGCACTTCGTGCTTGACATTTGCGCGTTCTTCAAGCGCTTACCAATTCGTGTTCGTAAGACGAGCGATGTCTTCAGCCACGAGAAGGGACGACGGCTCGGCGACGTCTTCGTGCAAATCGGCTCGGTGGTCGGGCGGAATGAATCCTAATGGTATTGATCGGCCCAAAATTTCTCTTCCGAAGGAAGACAGAATCGCGTTCACCGTGAACGACAGTTCTGAAGTAGAGGTCCCACGCCCGTCGTCCGCCGCCATCGCCTTCCAGCCCGCGAATAGCACGATACGCGATACGACGCCATGTTGAGAATTACGCTACGTATGGAACGCACGGAAAGCTTCAATTCTCCATGCAACTTTTTTTTTTCAATCAACATATTTGCAGTTTTTTTAGAAGCCACAAAACATGGGCTTCATATTTTTTTATATTTTCTTAATATTGAGTGTGTGCCTTCAATGACCCACCACTTCGATTAAATTTGGTGGTTGTGTCTAAACCTTAGAAAGCGGCCCGTGAGCACGGAGAAGAGAGTGAGCGCGACTCAAACCGGCCAGGGGCCCGAATCTGGACACTTGGCCAAAAAGTCGGCGAGAAATCTCGCGGCTATGATTAGCCGGCGCCAAGGTCAAGTGCGGCACTCTTCTGGGCAGTTGGGCTCTCATATGTCATGTGCAACTAAAAACCATGGCGAGCATAAATACCCTGTCAGTGTCCCTTTAAGGATGCTTCACACATTTGCGCTGCGTTGCGTCGCAGCAGCACCGCCGCCCCTCCGCCCCATCCCCATTGGCTCGTCGCAGGGTCGACATAGCAACAGCTCGACACAAGCAGTCTTAACGCAGTCAAACGTAACTGTGTGAACAAGCCTTTAGAGACAATATCAGTATACATTCTTCAAAAACGTTTTCCTTTTTTATTTTTTTTAAATTCTGACGGCGTTTGTGGGCAACATAGTCGCTGTGACGTAGCAGTGAGGATGGACCGTGACAAGACCACCTAGAAGACAAGGCCTGCGCATGATGTCATCGTTAGTGGATCTTCGACCCACCCTAAGCGAACAACACGCTGACGGTCGACGAGAGACGCTGCACGACGCGCTGCAGCGGCTATGCTGGCGCAAGCTAGGCGGCGGTGCTTGGGTTCACTGGTGATGACGTAAGGGTGGGAAAGGTGTCGGCCTTGTCTCCTAGGTGGCACTACTGGACAAGATGGCTAGAAATAGTATAGAGCGCGCGGCTTTCTATCACCCCCGGAAAAGATGTTTACGGTACGATGCTACAAAGTGATATGCACTGTACAAAGAACTTGGCTTCTGGGACCTGCGCGACAACGACCATGCAGTAAAGCCAGAGAACCTACATACTTGGCTGCTTATAAAGTCACAAGAACTCGAAGCAGGTCCAGTCTTATTGATACTCAGCCAATAAAGACGAGCTCACTACCATTCCTGCCGTGCACAAAGGGAGAAGAACAACGTGTTGGTCGCTTTTCACCGGCAGTACAGGTTCCCAACTGCATCCGTCTCCCTCTGGTTGGTGCCGAGCCCTTATAGTCCTCGTAAGCAAAGACCGCCGCGAGGAATCGGGAGAAATATTTGCCAAAGTGGAAACTTCTCGATGTCCACGGGTAGGCAACTTAACATCCTCCATACTGCAAGCAACGAAACCTATCATCGAGTCGATATAAAAAAAAACCGACACAATTATTGTATTAAAAAAAAAAAACACGGTCAACAGAGGGCGAGCGATACCACCCTAGATGACGACGCGGTCAAGTATACAAAGGTGACATTTGATGCAAATTTACGTTCATCACAAAACAGGCCAGTTAGTCTAAAGCAGGCTCGAATCCGGTCACTATGTATGCAGCGAGAGAAATAGCACGCTGCAAGACCGCGTACAAACTATAAAAGAAAAAGAAAAAGTTAGGGGGGGGGTGCGTTAGAAAGAAGAGATTATCGAGAGAAGGCCGGCGGAATATCTTACGACCCCACGAGACCTTCCATTGACCGCCGGCGTAGAATGTCCGAAAGAATTCAGCGGGCGGCGAGGTTCCCCGTCGATTAGGGAAGGGCCAAGGCGCGGCCGAGACACGCACGCGCCCGCGCACCGCGGTAGCGGCGCCTTGCCAGATTCCACGGGCGTTCCTCGGAGCGGTGGCGCTCACACGCGCGCGTACACGCCTGTTCCAACAACGTCGGCCAGCGGACGCCGAAGAAAGTTGGAAGCGTCAAAAAGAGCGGCCCTCTCCCTCGGAATGTGCAGGGAGGTGCCGAAGCCCCGATAAAGGCCACCGCCGACACTCTGGGTGGGCGCAACTGTGCGGCAACAGAATGCAGACGTCGCGCTCAGTGGGCCACATTCGGTCGCGTTAAACCCCGAGCCCCTTCATGAGACTGGCGTCTAGCGACGGCTCGCATACATCAATCATTCGTCGCATGTCTCGCGTTTTACATTCTTCAATGGTAAAACGCGAGGTCTTCATGCAAGAGTTCGGGAAGTCTACTAAGAGTAGGTCGGAATCCCCAAGTTTCTTTTCTTTTTCGGTTCTTTTTTTTTCGGTTTCGGTAGTACGGGGCATAAAAATCGATGAAAACCGATACAACGGCACGATGTCAATGCGTTTTGACGAGTGATGTTCCGTTGGGCTGCCCTCCATTTGTAGTTCGCGCACAAACCGCCATACGGCGCTCGTTACTCGGAAAAGGTCCACTCCGGCGACCTGTGGATCTTGTGACGTGCATCCGCAATGTCGATTACTCGGAGCCTTCTGTGCGACAAGCCGCACACAGATTGCTAGCATCGAAGCCGGGATTCGAACCCTCCAAATGGGAATCCATAGGCCGGCGTTTTGCTCCGGAGTCACCGAGGCGCATATTCGTCGACGACTGATAGGTAAAGAATAGCAATGAAAGTGAAGCTCGGTCTGCTGGGCAAGTTGGTAATTGAGATGAAAGTGAAGCTCATTGGCACCCGCGGTGCAGATCAACTGAGCGAACTTCTTCGTCAAGCACGGCACCAGTTGTACCCGATGCATCGATACCGTCATTGCCCGAAAATGCCTGCCTTCCCTTTCAGATTTCACAGCTGCATGATTGCTGGGTAACGCGTGCGATCGAAGGGCATAAGACGATCCGTCGTAGCCCTGGCTATAAATATAAAAGCGCGCAAATAAAAAGTACTTTTTCTTTTTGTTTTTAGCCACGGAGAAGACGGACATGTATTTGAACCGCCCGTCCTCAGTTACGGAACCGCTACAACAACGCCCAGAGACACAACACACAAAACAGCGCCTTTCCCGCAGAGCACCCGTTGCGACGTCGCGGCCGATCCCCCTCATTTCACGCGTCTCCCTGCCTCTTCGCCGCACCCTAAAATTAAAGACTCCTCCGAGAGCAAAAACAAAAAAAGTAAAAAAAAAAGAGCGGAGACGTCTAAACAACCGTCACCGATAGGAGGTATCCTCCCCAGTTCCGCTCCAGTGCGCAACGCTCGACTCCACGGACGGCGTCAGTCTCCCGACGACGAGAAGAAGCAGGTATAATAGGCGGCGCTAAAAAGGAAAACAAAAATGACCAGCCTGGTGGGCAAACCAGTTCCTCCGTTATTGTCGTTCCTTTCTGCGTGCTCCGGAGAGAAAGCCACTCGGACGCTCCCCCTGCGGAAGCAGGGACGAATGAACGGCCGTCGTCGCCAAGCCGGAGTGAGACCCGGCAGCAAGAAGCAAACAGCGGACTGCAGCAGCCCGACGGCTCGGCGCTTTTCCCACGCTCGACCTCGACCAGAGTGGAGGGGCCGCTGCGCAGCGCACGGCCCTCCGGTATCTGCCATTACCGGCGAGACAGAAGGTAGGGAGAAATAAAGCGCACCCTTTGATAGCGCCACCGGCGCAATCGGTCGCCCCTCAAGGGGACGTCGCTCGTAGAGGGGGCTCCGCTAGTTTTTTACCATCGCTACGAAAGGAATAAACGCGAGCAAATCGCCACCTTTATTTTTTTTTTTGTGCGTGTGTTTTTACGGTTGCCATACTCTTCTGAGGGCCGTCGTCGTTTACGGGCTCCTTCCCACCGTGTCGAGAAAAATGGCGTGACAGCGCGTCACGGCGTTTCCGTCTCTTCCGTTCCTGCCCCCCGTCCGCATCGCGCCTAAGGAATTCGTCTCCGAACTCGCGAGCCGCATGCGGCTAATCCAGTTTTCGTTTGTTCCGTCTCTTTCCCTCCTTCGAGACTAAGAAAAAATGTGTGTTCTTCTTAAGGCCCGTTCACACTCTTACGACCTCTTAAATCTTGGTTCCTTACAACCTCTTAAACCAGAGGACACAGTGGCGCCATCTATCGGGTTGCAGTGTAAACTTGACAATCCGGCATATTTTCTATTTCTCCCGCGCATTATCCTTTCTTTCTTGTCTCGAAAAACTTTTGGAAACGTTATAAACGAGCCTTTCTCATAGGTATTACGCACATTCGACCTCGAAAATGCCGCAAAACCGTCGCTCTTGTGAAATGCAGTTCCACGATCACCGCATAGATGGCGCCAGAAATGAAATTTTAAGAAGTTTTAACAGATCTGGTCTCTCTCGGTCGAAGTCGGTCGCAAGAGTGTGAACGGGCCTTTACTCTCCAGTCTTCGTTTCATTTATCTCTCATTCCTCCCGTGGGAGTACGCACGCATTTATTTATTTATTTATTTCATTTTCCCTCAAGGCCAGAGGCATTACAGAGGGGAGAGCAAGAGAAAATACAGAAAAGAAAAACAAGCCGAAAAATAGGTGAAACACACACTCAACAAATAAAAAAATTAGTAATTGCAGTTTTGAAAAGGTCAGAGTCCATGATGGTGGCAATTGTTCCGGGAAGGTGGTTCCATTCTCGTGATGTTCGAGGGACGAACGATGAATGAAATGTTGTTGTGTTAGACATTGGAATACCAACCTTGTGATTGTGATCGTTGCGAGAAGAAACGTAAAAAGGACGGGATATTAATTTGTCGCGCAGGATAGAGTATGTAAAATAAATCTTATGGAATAAAGAAAGGCGGGAAATGGCACGGCGCAAGGCTAAGGGCGGCAATGATAGAGTAGCTTTCATGGCGGTCACACTAGCCGTGTTGTGGTAGTTAGAAAGGATGAAACGAGCCTGATCTGTTTTGAATCGCTTCAATGCAGTGATGAGGGTGACTTTGGTGAAACAAATCCATCGCACATGAATACACTCAGGACTTTCTTAACGAAAGAACGGCACAGATCTCAATCGGCGGTGTCACATCAGACGACAATGCCCTAGGAGGAAGAGGGACGCCCCAAAGTTCAGTCCTTTCATCACCATACCTCTGCAATGTCGCCAAGATTGGTCTACCCGAAAAGCTGAATGAGATAGGAGGACCAAACCATAGCATCTATGGTTTGGTTTGATATAACGTTCTGGGTGACCAGCGGTAGTGACGGGTTCATCCAAGACACGCTGCAGGAAGCAATACGGACGGCTGAGGAATACGGCATGCCAAGGGGCCTGGCCTGCTTTCCACAAAACTCCGCGCTCCTCCTTCTCAAACAGGTCCGGTCCCGCCAGCTGCCATCGCACATCGAGTTATACTCGCAAGAGAACAGAATTCCTACGGTCAAGAGCATAAGAGTCCCCGGTCTTAAAATACAGGCTGATGGAAACAACTACGAAACGATCGCGTCGCTCAAAGCGACCACATACCAAATTACACGGCTCATTTCTCCAATCGCAGGCCGCAACTACGGTATGGAGGAGAAGAAGCTTGTGCGCCTAGTCCGCGCTTTAGTAGTCAGCAGACTGATGTACGTTCTTCCCTTCTTGAGACTCGGTCTCGCGGAGAAGAGCAACCTAAACTGCTTCACCGGGAAGTGCTACAAGACAGCGCTAAATATCCCGGACTCCACTTCAAATGAAAAGCTTGCAGAACTGCGACTTCACAATACGGCTGAATAAATCATAGAAGCTCAACGCATATATCTCAGCTAGGAAAACTAATGAAGAGTGTAACTGGACGCCATATCTTAAGAAGCCTCAACATCCGCTTCAAGCATAAAAAAAAAAAGTTTTTCTTGAACTTTTTCTTTTTTTTACGTCTCGGGAGCAATTCGATTTTTTTTTATTAAAATAACAAAAATGTTAAAACTTCTAGGAAAATGATTTTTTTTTAATTTTTAAATTAAACAAAACTGCACAAGCCCAACCATATTGTAAGTCGAAAGCCGTGCAAATTAAATATATATACATTGTTGTGTGTTTCGCAAAAAGAAACATCTTTCATCAATTACTGAGTAATGCCTAGTTTCATGCTGCTCTTAAAAATTAAAACCGCGCTCACGTCATCAAAAATCGGCAACAATTTTTTAGGGCATGGTTACGGACATTGCGACGGCTATGCTTTTTTTTTAGAAATCGAAGGTGGTCGAGCGCAACGTCCAGGACGTTTTACATGGAATGATTCTTCTCCACAAAGGCCAATGCTGGGGAGGAAGTCCCACTAGAATCTAAAATGGCAATTACCTGGCTTAGTATGGTAACGATGAAGTAAACGGAATAAGAGGAAACAAAAACTGAAGGCCGGTTGTGGCGGCGTCCATGCAAAGTTGCACCGAAGTGTCAACACTCCTTCCTTTCATACACATACTTCCTATAATGTCACACTGCTCCCAGCTTCTCGTATTGGCGTTGAACCTGCTCCAAAGTCTCAGTCAATCGCGTAAGTGCTTCCTGTCGAAACAAATCCACCGATAGCGCCAACAGAAGCCGCCATCGAATGACAGCGCGACACCGCCTCACACAACGACGGGAGAAAGGCGCTTCAGAGACCCCGAAATCTAAACCCCATTAGCTTCTAATCCGACAATGCTCTCTCATTCACTCAAACTCCCTCCAACACACGCCATACTCCAAGTACAGGGCCCCCAGTCCCAGAGGTCCAAACAAAAACCCTAAGTGCGCTCTTTCCCCGGCTCAGCCGAGCCCTACTGGGAAGCCCAACTCTCTCTCTCTCTGTGTTACTCCCCGACATTAGGACCCCCCAGCCAGACAGGAGCTCCCTAGTAAACAGCAGGAGGTCGCTCGCGTGGCTCCAGCGAGGCGAGCGCAACACCTCTCTGTCACTCAGTTCCACTGAAAAGGAGACAAAGAAAAAGAGAGCGACGCCAACCGCGGCAGCAGAGGCGAGCACCCGAGCAAGAAGAAGGCCCGGGGCGGCCATTCTCGCGCGGGAGGCGAGGGATAATTGCGTCCTCCGTGCGATTAGCAGTGCGCGCCATTAAGGAGATGAGCGGACGCTGCCCCGACAAGCTACAGCGCGTATAGCAGGCCCCGCGTCTCGGCCGGCTCCTCTCCTTTTTCCCTCGCGGACGTGCTTAATCCGATTGCCGGAGCAGCCGACCGAATACTGGCTCCCCGCGGAGCGCGACTCTGTTGTGCGCCCTCGTGCGTGGGAGTCGATGCCACCGCGGGACCGCCGCCGCGCTTGGACCGTCGCCTGTGCGCGCAATGAAGAGCAGGCAACAACGCCGAGGAGCAACTCCGCGCATCTTCCGCAAAATTTACTCTTGCACATTTTAATACAGGCACAATTTGCGTGTTGACACTATACAAGATGCAGCATTTACTAACAGAGGAACATAAGCCCTGGAATGGTAGGTACTCTTTTGCCAACCCCGACACAGAGCACAAGTGTTCCATCGCATGCGGTGGGAAAGGATGATTCTTTGGCGGCAGCACCGAAAGTAATGTGGTCGGGCATCCAGGGACACGATGAAGGCTACGGGTTGAGGCTCTTGGCTTCGAAGCTTTCTTCGCCACAGGCGAAGGCACGCCGGATTATGACCTGCCGAGTACATTATTTCGTATCACGAAATCATTATCATAATTATTCGTTCCTCACAGTCCAAAACGTCAACACCTCCTGCCGCGAGACAACTGTGCCATAGAGAGGCGAGCCTTTTCATTAAATAAATACGCGTTTTAATTCAATCGGTCGATCAATTTTTTCTCGGTCTCCGCCATTGAAATTGGGAAATAAGGATCATTATCCTTATTAATCGGAGCTCTCCGTGGCTTTGACCTCGCGTTCGTACCCTTCGGTATTCCACGCTATGCGAACATAATCCATAGTCCAGCTCTGTACGCACAGAAGGCGTGGCGCTCGAATTTCGTCGTTTATAAAACGTACACATGTTAAGCGCACGTGCCTGTTGACACGAAGGCATGCGGCTAATAAAACAAGTGTACATGCTACAGATGTAGATGTCGACGCAAAAACGTACATCCTTCATCCTCTCTTAGTCATCAGCGTCGCACCCCAACGCACGCAACACCTGCCCGTGGGCGGGCGCCAGTCAATTCTTCCGGGTTCTGGCAATAGAAGAAGGCGTCTGGAAGCAATATAGAGGCGCATCAGACGCCGCGGACACCCGGCCGTATCCGAAGTGCCTCGGGCCCCGTTCGTCGGCCTTCCCGCTTCGGCCCACTGGCCCGAGCCACGCCAGGCGGAAGCCCAAGAGGCTGCAGGAATGCGCGCGCTCTATGCGACTCCCCCAGCCCGCGGGCAGCATCCCCCACACCCAGGGACAGTGCGGCGGCCATGCCGCGCGTACCGTCCACGGCCTGGTCTCGAGGTCACCGTGGCCCCGCTCCGCCCAGCAATCTCAACCGGTATATATACAGGCGCGATGAACAACCTATACCGCGTGCATCGCGCCCGCCCCTGTAATGGGGTCTTTCTGAACTGTTCCTTCGAACTGCGGAGCGATTACGGACATCAATTTTCATTTCGATGTTACCACGAACACGCAGCCGATCGTGTGAGCAACATGGAATGACTTTAAGAGCTGCAAAGTCTACATGCGAACGAGGCACGGTCGATAGTGCACATGTAACCACGGGAACGGCGGGGTCGGCTTCCCAACAATCGTGAACCACCCAGTCACAAAAAACAAAAAAAGGGAGGAACCCAATTCCTCGCTCGCATGATCGGCATTTAGAGGAGTATTACGCATATACATATCGCTTAAATGCGAGATACAGAAGTCTGTGCCATATAATGGCTTTTCGTTGTTCTGCCGGCGCGTTCTAGTTTGATGTCGGCACGTGTATTCTAACACTTTTGTATGTCTTTTTTGTTTCTATTTTGTGAACCAATCTCGTTACAGCTGTGAACAGAGCCGCTATTATCGCGGAATAAATAGACTAGGAGGCTGGAGCAACAGAAAAGCTACACGTTCGATTACAATACAAACCATCCGCGTATAAATGTTTTCCTGCGGTGTCGATGTTGCCAACATCCTCGCGGTTTGCAAGGCGTTGCTACTTGATACCTATGTTGACACACTCTTTACCGACCAGAACGACATCTAAAAAATTCGGACTTCCAAGCAGGCAACAACCTATGAAGTTCCAACAATACTGTCGGAACTTGGTATGTTGTGGCCAGCAAAAGTGCATCTCATCATCACTGAACAGTCTATGAAGTCGTAGCATCACTCGTTAACTAAGCAGGGACAGCACGCGAAGCGATTTACGCAGTAATTCAGCAAACGTGTCTGGTGTGATCGCTCTCGTGAGTTATCCCGAACACGAATGCTCGCATTTTTCTCGTCTTTCTGGCACGACTAGAAACGCAGCAACCAAAGCTATCGAAACAATGAGGAGTACATCGGCGGTGCTGGAATGAGTATTCTATTGTGTAGCACTGAAGGAACGGGAGACAAAAAGACCCGCTGCCATCCGCCCTGCACCGGAAGGAATTACACCATTCGAGAAAACCGTTCAACCTATACAATTCGCTAAAAAGAACGGGCAAAGCCTCCCCCACAGTATGCGAACGATTAGCGGTAAAGCACCCAAGAGAAACAAGCCTCTTGGGCAAGCCAGAAAGCCGGAGCTTTGCGTGGTTTCGAGTGCAGCACCATGGAGTTCTTACGCGGCCAGCTAAAGACTCGCGCCGGCCCGACGTCCAAGTGAGTGAGTGTGGTAATTCCCGAGACCCGCGCTAGAAACCATCCGCGCGATTACGCTGCCCGGACGTCGGCGCATCAGCGTGCCCGAGGCGAGGAGCACAAGCAGCACGCGCGGCGTGCTCGAGCAAAATGAAACGTTGCAGAAACTACCGACAACGCTCAAGAGAGAACAGCCACGGACACAATGGACGATCATTTCCTCGCGAACACGGTGAAATAAATCTCTGCCAGGGCACACCGAAAGCAGGCAGCGACAATCTCTCGTAGCAACTTTCCAGTGGTATCTTCGTCAATGGAGACTCGGAATCAACTTCGTGCAAGACGTAACGTCATTAGCGCGCCATTGCAGCAAGAAACATTCAGGGAACGAGATACTGGGTCCTGAGCACATAGCGCGGTACAAATTTCATTTGCGCCAAATTCCTATTTCTTTTTTTTTCTTTTCTAACTGGTGGGATAAGAAAAAACAAAAAAAATATAGATTGCACATTTTTTGTGTGTGTGAGGAAAAAAACATTTGCCCACGCCGCCTTCCCAGTCAACCATAGAGGATTCGAAGGCAACGGTGCGTGTAACACATCTGGACGGTGTGTATACGGTTCATGAATGCGCTTCCTTGCAGCTCCAAAACAAGTTGAATAGCTCTTGTCAAACGCCGATGCTAGCATGCCGAAGATTCGCTGCACATGCCGTCTGTGAGGCGGCTGCAGTACCGTTTTCCTCTCCATCGATCAGACAGATCCAGCTCACTTGGCGCGAAACGGAGGCCGTGGCTACACGGCGGACAGCGAAGCCACGCAAAAGCAACGAGATGAGCCCCGCCAAGAACTAGCTCAGGAAGCGGAAAAACAAAACGTTTCCACTTTGAGCGACTGGGCTCGGGTAATCGGCAAAGAAACCGACCCCGAAGATCGTGACCCAAGTCCCACTTGGATCGCAGCTCCGACCTCTCTCCTCACCCTCGCTTTACTCGTAAAAAAAGAAGGAAAATAAAGAGATCGGAAGAGAGAGGAGGAATGAAGGAGGGAGGGAGGGCAATCCGCTAAGCCAAACACGGTCAGGCTCGGTCAGAGGCGGGGAGCAACGCTCAAACTGCAGATGGGAAACACATGGTCTGGCCAAACATGCCGCCGCCGCCGTTCCCGCAGTTCCTCCCGGTGCACACTCTCCTTTTCTATCACTCCGGCTCCCTGGAGCTCGGGTTTACGACCCAGGGGGCCTCCCCAATTTCGTTTCGGTTACCCCGCTTTATTTAACTTTCGTGCTTGTTTCTATGCCTCGCATCCGTGTTTTCCCCGCCGGTTCCCGGAATCCAGGAAAGCGACGAGACCCATCCAGCCTCTCCGCCACCGCGTTCCCTTCCACCGGGCTCGCGCATTTCTCACCCGTATTTTCTGGTCGTCGTCAGCCTCTCGCCAAAAACAAGCCACAGACATACACAAAAAAAAGAACAAGCTCGTTGGCGAGAAAACGAGCCGTCGAGTGAGGAGCCTCGTTGGCAAACAAGCGGCCCGCTCCGACGGCGTGTGAATAAGTATACAACGACGGACTTGCGACAGCAAAAGAGCGACGGGACGAAGAGAAGTGGGACGGCGCCGACTACGACCCGGGGTGACGCGACAACGAACTAGGCTTCCAGCTATAGGAAGCGACCTTCAAGAATTACGCTAGTTACACGCTTCCTTCCGCAGGCAAATAAATACACGGCATATAGCCGTCATTAATAATCAACATAATGTAGCTGAGCTCACGTTAAGGGCAGCACAGTAACAAGTGCCAATTGGTAAAGGCTCTGTTATACTCCGACGTAACGCGTGCGCGCGTGCGGGCGCGTCACAGCGACGTCACGTCGGCGAAAACCCGACGCTCTATTAGCGGCGAGATGTTTTGGTGGCGCCCTCCATGGTTCCCCCTTGTGACGTCATTACCTTGCGAACAACAAGTTCGATGGTGTTTGTAAATAGCATGGTGGAAGCTTGAAATCATTGCGCTCTCAAAGAAACACTGCCAACACCGTCAAAGTTGAAGTTCTTTCATTCCTCTTATTCCGTCGATGATAAATCCCCTTTCCGACGTCATAGTCAGCGTTCGGCCAATCGTGGAAGGCCGACCACAGCGACGCTTTCGGTCGCGCACGGGGCTAATACTCCGGCGTCGTGGCGTAACCGACGCGACCGGCGGCGTTCGACGCAGCCTGACCGCCTCGACGCCAAAATGGAGCATGCCGTATTCCGCGCCAGCCGCGCCAGGGACGCCGGACCAGGATGCATCACGCGCTGGCTCCCGGCAGCCCTCGCGCGGGAAGCGCGGCGAATACGAGCAATAGCAGACGACAGGAACACCCACTCCGTGTGGCGTCATGTTTGAAGAATCGGACTCGGTCGTCGAGAAGCTGATCGAGGAATTCGTCCTCACCCGTGCGTCTACGACACGAGGAAGCTTGAGTACCGTAGACCGTGCGCTTGTCAAAGGTGTACCGTATGTACATTGACCGCCTACGCTCGCGGCGCAGGCGGTGCCCCAACAGTACAAGCGCGAGTTTTCGTCGTGCAAGGTACGTCCACGCCATCGCTCGAACTTGGCGTTCCAGAAACGCCAGAATTTT
The DNA here is from genome assembly GCA_037355805.1 of Ixodes ricinus. Taxonomy (NCBI): domain Eukaryota; kingdom Metazoa; phylum Arthropoda; class Arachnida; order Ixodida; family Ixodidae; genus Ixodes; species Ixodes ricinus. Next base: position 1,360 of record JAZHYW010047583.1, on the reverse strand, counting down.
CGTCTGCTATTCGAAACGAAAAGGAACCGGCTCACTCGCAGGAAACGCGCCCTCGTAGTCAGATTCTGCGCATGCGCGGCGCTGTCGGCCCACCGACGCGCGCCGGAGCCGCCTGTGCCGCCGGAGCATAAAGAGGTTCTGACGCGCGCGGCGTGACTGACGTGACGTAGCCGACTTCGGCCAGCGTTCGCTGACGCGCGCGTTGCGTCGGAGTATAACAGAGCCTTAAGGCCCTTCTCAGCACAATAAATAGACCGACCCGGTGTCTGCGACGTCGCACAATGCACTCACCATTGGAGTTAGAGGAAAACGCCGGCTGATGCACACAACGACACTGCATCACGAGTGACGTGAGTCTATCTATAGCTAGGATGCAAGAAACATAACTCTCTCATCTTTCCGTGACGTCATCGAACAGACCCCGAACGGCAACTTGCGATGCTATTGAAAGAAGACGACATTCGGATTAAAGACACAGGGCTGCTATAGCTAGTAGTAAACCGTAGACCTTTCTTTCGGAAGAGCAACCACCTCTACAGCACGTACATGTCCCGGCTTTCATCGAAACAAGCATAATCTTCCGTCACCGAAATGAGGCTGATATAAACCAGCTAGCACGTAGCGAGGTCAAGTCGCAAAATCATGAAGTTCCTTGTGAATTTCGAACGCGAATCAGTCCCGACAGCCGGACGGACCAGGCAGGGAGCATTCCCCTTCGGCGTTACACCAGGAGCAGGGACTGGCAGGGGGAGATCAGCGACCGGTCCGAAAAGCCCGTGGTGTGGGGGTCAGGACGGCACCCAGGCCGACCGAGAGGCCCCCATTGCGGCGCCCGTCTGGCCGTCCACCGGCGAGAGGGGTGCGCGACCTGCCCAATGCAGTCGCCGCATTAAACGCTTCTTCCGCGCTCCTCGGGCTGGCCACTTCCTCGTCGGGCGAGCTGCGCCGGGCGCACCCAGGGGGCCCCAAGGTCGTTCAAGGACGGACGCCCGCTCGCCAAGGACGTCGTCGAAAGGGGCGACGTAACGACGGCCAACGACGCCGTCGACGCCGACGACACTCACGGAATGCCGGCAATCTCGGTCCGCCGGCCGGCATTCCGACAAACGCGCTCTCACGGCTAGCCGCCTGCCTCTTTCTACTTTTAAGCCTAAGCCAAGGTTACAAAAATAAAAAGTCCGGCGCGAGCGCATACGCTCTGTCAACGTCGGTTGGCTGCTTTCGCGCCGCTGCGTTCGACGCAATGACCTCGTTTTTACAGTACATGTTGAAGCGTGCGAAAGGGCAGCGAATGCCAACGCACTAGAAAGGCATCCGCGCTACAATTGAATACACACCACGATGGCTCGGACCAAAAAGT
>JAZHYW010047582.1:0-17169 GCA_037355805.1 Ixodes ricinus | reverse complement strand
GCTCTCACTGCTCACTATATAAGTTTAAAATTAAGGAATGAGCTACAATGATCTATCTATCAACTATGTCGTCCAAAAAGGAGAACGCAGTTGTAGACACTATGTTAACACAAAAGCGGAAGACACCACTATGGTCACTGACGAGGTGAGAATGCCTTCCGTCGTGCTCTGGCTGCGCGTGCACGTTCGAGGCTCACGTGATGCCGAAGCGCTATCGAAGGTCTCGCTGGAGGAGGGACAACCCAAAAGTCCGAAGTCCGCAACTCCTCCCTACCGTTCTTATGCTACTACAGATAGCTAAAAGTACATTACGAAAGTAATCTGGTCGCACTTTAAATCTAAGTTGAACTGCTAGAAAACAACTCGCTATATATAAAAAAAGAAAAAAAGAAACACCGCTTTTTTCTTTTACCTTGTTGTTATACGCTGTATAATGGAGGCTATGTTTTAATTTTCGTATACGACGACGCAGCGACGGCCTGCGCACGCAACAGCGCCCCGGGACCAACGTACTCCTGGCGCGTTCGTTGACCAAGCCGTAAATACGTGACGGCGAGAATGCACCGGAGCGCGGAGAGAAAGACGAAAGAAAAACAAAACGCGATTGATTAACGACACGAAACTTGGCGGGTCCTCCCGGCGGCACAGCTGACGGTGTTACGATGGAGAGGTAAAAAGTCCGTGTCAAATAAATTCGAGCTGTTCTATGCACACGGAACCCCCCCCCCCCCCCCTCCCCTTCTCGCTCTGTCCTTTCCTCGCATACACCCGCAGAGACAAAAAGAAAAAAGAAAAAAGGCAAAGCTTTTGGGATTTGGTTTTTATTGATAGTTTGTGCGCGCGCGGCTCACATCCTCAATGCGCTCGAGTGAGTGCGTGTTGATCCGTTGAGCAGTGGTTCTTGTAGACGTTTACGCGCACTATCGCTCCGGATTCGTTTTTAAATGCTATAGGATTTCTTCGATAGGGGACTCGAGCAACATTCGTCCGAAATCGCGGGAGCACGAAGAACAAAGAAAGCGATCCACGCAACAGAGCATAAAACAGAAACGGCAACAGGTATGGCAACTAAAGCAATCAATCGAATAAGCTTTTTTTTTTTTGCGCAGAAAAAAAAAGAAAGAAAAAAAAGGTAAGAAAACAAACGCTGGTCAATCACAGTACCGATTACATCGATCGCACTAAAGCGACGACAACTGGCTCGCTTGTAGGTCACATGACGTCAAGCGTCACATCCGCCCACAGAGTAAATCATGCGAGAGAAAAAAGAAAAACGACAGGACAACGTTCAAGCGACATGAGCACATGAAACATGCATGCCCCACCGAGCCACCAAAGATATCGTAGCGAAGCCGAAAAAAACAAATGCAAAAACGAAGGAAAAAGAAAGACCACGAACGCCGACCGCAAAAAATCCCGCGATAAAAAAGAAAAAAGAACAGGCTACTGATTTTTTGGAGGTAGCTCGTTGCGTCATACCAAAGCAGGATTCTTTCGATGAAGGGGTTTCACCCAAAGTGAGCAGCAGCAACCACCATTTACAGTAACACCGCGTATAGTGCCAACGACCGGGCTTTCACGGGTTGGAGTCAAATTATACTCAACGCTTACTTCTAAGTTCCTAGGCAGCGACGTCGCTCTCCGGCGAGAGCGCCCCCGAGGATACGGTAACATGCTGACCTTGAACTTTCGCTATACACTGCAACACCGATAACCAAAAGGGGGCACTTGAAACCGCGCGAAAAGAGCGGCGGCATCAGCGCCCAAATACCCCGAAAGCCGGCGTGGCAACCCGCCCATCTATAACCGTGCGTGGCAATATCGCAACGCGGGGCGACGCAATAGCGCTTAGACGCCGGAACTCAATAAACCAATACGATCAATATACAGCCCTCGACCAGGAACACGCGAGCCGACGTCGCCCTCTCTCTTTCCCCTTTCTATCTCGGATCGTGTTCTTGTTTCTTCTCCTCGCCGTTTCTACCGCTGACCGAGAACCAGCTTAGCCAGGGGGTTGCCAGTGGCAATCCTTCGTCGTCTCCGATTTGGCAATCCCGCAGTAATGCCGGCGTCTTCTGGGCGCGAAAGGAAAGCGAGCCCATACGAGAAGCAGAGGCTCCTGCCCGTTTCGCAAGCAAGTGTAGCTGCTGCAGCAGGCCGGACGACGATGGCTGGACGCATGTGCGACGGCGGCACAAGCAGTTACGAGAAACGAGCGACACAGAAATACGGTCCTGGTCGAAGAGCGCGAAAGAAAAGCGGCGGGGCGTCAGCTGTCGCCCACACTAAGCTACTAAAAAAAAAGTTTCGTTTTTTTTTTGTTTGTTTGTTGGCTGGACTGTAAATTTGGAGAATGTCCGAAAATGCCGGGGAGCTACCGCCCAAATTTTTATTGTAACTGACAAAAAAAAACTATTTTTTTTTCAATAATAAATGTAAAAACAAAATGTGTAAATAAAAAAAAACACTTACACTTTGGATTGAACTTTGTCCGCTGCGTGTGAAGCGGAAAACTTTCAACTGAGCTACTCTACAGCTTTAAATAGTCGTTTTGACTATCCAATAATGGACTTGTGGATGTCCTTGGGCATAGGCAGCTTCCTATCGTGGAGCTCGAAGTATGATCGTTTTAACATCGTAATGTTCAGGCAGACCAGGGGAAACTGCTCGTTCGTAGTAATGCAGCCGGTCGACCGACTGCAGGTCGGAAAGTTCGCTGCCGATTTCCCTGCAGCAAAGGCACTCCCCAGGCTCGAAGTCGGGCAGCACCACGCATTGGCCACATTCGCACCTAGTAAAGAAATCGTACGCATGCATATTCAATTCGGAAGTACGCACTTCGTGTTTGACATTTGCGCGTTTTTCAAGCGCTTACCAATTCGTGTTCGTAAGACGAGCGATGTCTTCAGCCACGAGAAGGGACGACGGCTCGGCGACGTCTTCGTGCAAATCGGCTCGGTGGTCGGGCGGAATGAATCCTAATGGTATTGATCGGCCCAAAAGTTCTCTTCCGAAGGAAGACAGAGTTCACCGTGAACGACAGTTCTGATGTAGAGGTCCCACACCCGTCGTCCGCCGCCATCGCCTTCCAGCCCGCGAATAGCACGATACGCGATACGACGCCATGTTGAGGATTACGCTACGCATGTGAACGCACGGAAAACTTCCAATTCTCCGTGCAACTTTTTTTTTCAATCAACATATTTGCAGTTTTTTAGAAGCCACAAAACATGGGCTTCACATTTCTTTATATTTTCTTAATATTGAGTGAGTGCTTTCAATGACCCACCACTTCGATTAAATGTGGTGGTTGTGTCTAAACCTTAGAAAACGGCCCGTGAGCACGGAGAAGAGAGTGAGCGCGACTCAAACCGGCCAGGGGCCCGAATCTGGACACTTGGCCAAAAACTCGGCGAGAAATCTCGCGGCTATGATTGGCCGGCGCCAAGGTCAAGTGCGGCACTCTTCTGGGTTGTTGGGCTCTCATATCTCATGTGCAACTAAAAACCATGGCGAGCATAAATACCCTGTCAGTGTCCCTTTAAGGTTGCTTCACACATTTGCGCCGCGTTGCGTCGTGCAGCACAGCGCCCCTCCGCCCCATCCCCATTGGCTCGTCGCAAGGGTCGACATGGCAACAGCTCGACACAAGCAGTCTTAACGCAGTCAAACGTAACTGTGTGAACAAGCCTTTAGAGACAATATCAGTATACATTCTTCAAAAGCGTTTTCCTTTTTATTTTTTTTTAAATTCTGACGGCGTTTGTGGGCAACATAGTCGCTGTGACGTAGCAGTGAGGATGGACCGTGACAAGACCAGCTAGAGGACAAGGCCTGCGCATGATGTCATCGTTAGTGGATCCTCGACCCACCCTAAGCGAACAACACGCTGACGGTCGACGAGAGACGCTGCACGACGCGCTGCAGCGGCTATGCTGGCGCAAGCTAGGCGGCGGTGCTTGGGTTCACTGGTGATGACGTAAGGGTGGGAAAGGTGTCGGCCTTGTCTCCTAGGTGGCACTACTGGACAAGATGGCTAGAAATAGTATAAAGCGCTCGGCTTTCTATCCCCCCCCCCACCCCCCGAAAAAGATGTTTACGGTACGATGCTATAAAGTGATATGCACTGTACAAAGAACTGGCTTCTGGGACCTGCGCGACAACGACCATGCAGATAAAGCCAGAGAACCCCACATACTTGGCTGCTTATAAAGTCACAAGAACTCGAAGCAGGTCCAGTCTTATTGATACTCAGCCAATAAAGACGAGCTCACTACCATTCCTGCCGTGCACAAAGGGGAGAAGAACAACGTGTCGGTCGCTTTTCACCGGCAGTACAGGTTCCCAACTGCATCCGTCTCCCTCTGGTTGGTGCCGAGCCCTTATAGTCCTCGTAAGCAAAGACCGCCGCGAGGAATCGGGAGAAATATTTGCCAAAGTGGAAACTTCTCGATGTCCACGGGTAGGCAACTTAACATCCTCCATACTGCAAGCAACGAAACCTATCATCGAGTCGATATAAAATAAAACCGACACAATTATTGTATTAAAAAAAAAAACACGGTCAACAGAGGGCGAGCGATACCACCCTAGATGACGACGCGGTCAAGTATACAAAGGTGACATTTGATGCAAATTTACGTTCATCACAAAACAGGCCAGTTAGTCTAAAGCAGGCTCGAATCCGGTCACTATGTATGCAGCGAGAGAAATAGCACGCTGCAAGACCGCGTACAAACTATAAAAGAAAAAGAAAAAGTTAGGGGGGGGGGTGCGTTAGAAAGAAGAGATTATCGAGAGAAGGCCGGCGGAATATCTTACGACCCCACGAGACCTTCCATTGACCGCCGGCGTAGAATGTCCGAAAGAATTCAGCGGGCGGCGAGGTTCCCCGTCGATTAGGGAAGGGCCAAGGCGCGGCCGAGACACGCACGCGCCCGCGCACCGCGGTAGCGGCGCCTTGCCAGATTCCACGGGCGTTCCTCGGAGCGGTGGCGCTCACACGCGCGCGTACACGCCTGTTCCAACAACGTCGGCCAGCGGACGCCGAAGAAAGTTGGAAGCGTCAAAAAGAGCGGCCCTCTCCCTCGGAATGTGCAGGGAGGTGCCGAAGCCCCGATAAAGGCCACCGCCGACACTCTGGGTGGGCGCAACTGTGCGGCAACAGAATGCAGACGTCGCGCTCAGTGGGCCACATTCGGTCGCGTTAAACCCCGAGCCCCTTCATGAGACTGGCGTCTAGCGACGGCTGCATACATCAATCATTCGTCGCATGTCTCGCGTTTTACATTCTTCAATGGTAAAACGCGAGGTCTTCATGAAGAGTTCGGGGAAGTCTACTAAGAGTAGGTCGGAATCCCCAAGTTTCTTTTCTTTTTCGGTTCTTTTTTTTTTTCGGTTTCGGTAGTACGGGGCATAAAAATCGATGAAAACCGATACAACGGCACGATGTCAATGCGTTTTGACGAGTGATGTTCCGTTGGGCTGCCCTCCATTTGTAGTTCGCGCACAAACCGCCATACGGCGCTCGTTACTCGAAAAAGGTCCACTCCGGCGACCTGTGGATCTTGTGACGTGCATCCGCAATGTCGATTACTCGGAGCCTTCTGTGCGACAAGCCGCACACAGATTGCTAGCATCGAAGCCGGGATTCGAACCCTCCAAATGGGAATCCATAGGCCGGCGTTTTGCTCCGGAGTCACCGAGGCGCATATTCGTCGACGACTGATAGGTAAAGAATAGCAATGAAAGTGAAGCTCGGTCTGCTGGGCAAGTTGGTAATTGAGATGAAAGTGAAGCTCATTGGCACCCGCGGTGCAGATCAACTGAGCGAACTTCTTCGTCAAGCACGGCACCAGTTGTACCCGATGCATCGATACCGTCATTGCCCGAAAATGCCTGCCTTCCCTTTCAGATTTCACAGCTGCATGATTGCTGGGTAACGCGTGCGATCGAAGGGCATAAGACGATCCGTCGTAGCCCTGGCTATAAATATAAAAGCGCGCAAATAAAAAAGTACTTTTTTCTTTTTGTTTTTAGCCACGGAGAAGACGGACATGTATTTGAACCGCCCGTCCTCAGTTACGGAACCGCTACAACAACGCCAGAGACACAACACACAAAACAGCGCCTTTCCCGCAGAGCACCCGTTGTGACGTCGCGGCCGATCCCCCCTCATTTCACGCGTCTCCCTGCCTCTTCGCCGCACCCTAAAATTAAAGACTCCTCCGAGAGCAAAAACAAAAAAAGAAAAAAAAAAGAGCGGAGACGTCTAAACAACCGTCACCGATAGGAGGTATCCTCCCCAGTTCCGCTCCAGTGCGCAACGCTCGACTCCACGGACGGCGTCAGTCTCCCGGCGACGAGAAGAAGCAGGTATAATAGGCGGCGCCAAAAAGGAAAACAAAAATGACCAGCCTGGTGGGCAAACCAGTTCCTCCGTTATTGTCGTTCCTTTCTGCGTGCTCCGGGAGAGAAAGCCACTCGGACGCTCCCCTGTGGAAGCAGGGACGAATGAACGGCCGTCGTCGCCAAGCCGGAGTGAGACCCGGCAGCAAGAAGCAAAGAGCGGACTGCAGCAGCCCGACGGCTCGGCGCTTTTCCCACGCTCGACCTCGACCAGAGTGGAGGGGCCGCTGCGCAGCGCACGGCCCTCCGGTATCTGCCATTACCAGCGAGACAGAAGGTAGGGAGAAATAAAGCGCACCTTTGATAGCGCCACCGGCGCAATCGGTCGCCCCTCAAGGGGACGTCGCTGTAGAGGGGGCTCCGCTAGTTTTTACCATCGCTACGAAAGGAATAAACGCGAGCGCCACCTTTATTTTTTTTTGTGCGTGTGTTTTTACGATTGCCATACTCTTCTGAGGCCGTCGTCGTTTACGGGCTCCTTCCCACCGTGTCGAAAAATGGCGTGACAGCGCGTCACGGCGTTTCCGTCTCTTCCGTTCCTGCCCCCCGTCCGCATCGCGCCTAAGGAATTCGTCTCCGAACTCGCGAGCCGCATGCGGCTAATCCAGTTTTCGTTTGTTCCGTCTCTTTCCCTCCTTCGAGACTAAGAAAAAATGGGTGTTCTTCTTACTCTCCAGTCTTCGTTTCATTTATCTCTCATTCCTCCCGTGGGAGTACGCACGCATGAATACACTCAGGACTTTCTTAACGAAAGAACGGCACAGATCTCAATCGGCGGTGTCACATCAGACGACAATGCCCTAGGAGGAAGAGGGACGCCCCAAAGTTCAGTCCTTTCATCACCATACCTCTGCAATGTCGCCAAGATTGGTCTACCCGAAAAGCTGAATGAGATAGGAGGACCAAACCATAGCATCTATGGTTTGGTTTGATATAACGTTCTGGGTGACCAGCGGTAGCGACGGGTTCATCCAAGACACGCTGCAGGAAGCAATACGGACGGCTGAGGAATACGGCATGCCAAGGGGCCTGGCCTGCTTTCCACAAAACTCCGCGCTCCTCCTTCTCAAACAGGTCCGGTCCCGCCAGCTGCCATCGCACATCGAGTTATACTCGCAAGAGAACAGAATTCCTACGGTCAAGAGCATAAGAGTCCCCGGTCTTAAAATACAGGCTGATGGAAACAACTACGAAACGATCGCGTCGCTCAAAGCGACCACATACCAAATTACACGGCTCATTTCTCCAATCGCAGGCCGCAACTACGGTATGGAGGAGAAGAAGCTTGTGCGCCTAGTCCGCGCTTTAGTAGTCAGCAGACTGATGTACGTTCTTCCCTTCTTGAGACTCGGTCTCGCGGAGAAGAGCAACCTAAACTGCTTCACCGGGAAGTGCTACAAGACAGCGCTAAATATCCCGGACTCCACTTCAAATGAAAAGCTTGCAGAACTGCGACTTCACAATACGGCTGAATAAATCATAGAAGCTCAACGCATATATCTCAGCTAGGAAAACTAATGAAGAGTGTAACTGGACGCCATATCTTAAGAAGCCTCAACATCCGCTTCAAGCATAAAAAAAAAAAGTTTTTCTTGAACTTTTTTTTTTTTTACGTCTCGGGAGCAATTCGATTTTTTTTATTAAAATAACAAAAATGTTAAAACTTCTAGGAAAATGATTTTTTTTAAATTTTTAAATTAAACAAAACTGCACAAGCCCAACCATATTGTAAGTCGAAAGCCGTGCAAATTAAATATATATACATTGTTGTGTGTTTCGCAAAAAGAAACATCTTTCATCAATTACTGAGTAATGCCTAGTTTCATGCTGCTCTTAAAAATTAAAACCGCGCTCACGTCATCAAAAATCGGCAACAATTTTTTAGGGCATGGTTACGGACATTGCGACGGCTATGCTTTTTTTTTAGAAATCGAAGGTGGTCGAGCGCAACGTCCAGGACGTTTTACATGGAATGATTCTTCTCCACAAAGGCCAATGCTGGGGAGGAAGTCCCACTAGAATCTAAAATGGCAATTACCTGGCTTAGTATGGTAACGATGAAGTAAACGGAATAAGAGGAAACAAAAACTGAAGGCCGGTTGTGGCGGCGTCTCATGCAAAGTTGCACCGAAGTGTCAACACTCCTTCCTTTCATACACATACTTCCTATAATGTCACACTGCTCCCAGCTTCTCGTATTGGCGTTGAACCTGCTCCAAAGTCTCAGTCAATCGCGTAAGTGCTTCCTGTCGAAACAAATCCACCGATAGCGCCAACAGAAGCCGCCATCGAATGACAGCGCGACACCGCCTCACACAACGACGGGAGAAAGGCGCTTCAGAGACCCCGAAATCTAAACCCCATTAGCTTCTAATCCGACAATGCTCTCTCATTCACTCAAACTCCCTCCAACACACGCCATACTCCAAGTACAGGGCCCCCAGTCCCAGAGGTCCAAACAAAAACCCTAAGTGCGCTCTTTCCCCCGGCTCAGCCGAGCCCTACTGGGAAGCCCAACTCTCTCTCTCTCTGTGTTACTCCCCGACATTAGGACCCCCAGCCAGACAGGAGCTCCCTAGTAAACAGCAGGAGGTCGCTCGCGTGGCTCCAGCGAGGCGAGCGCAACACCTCTCTGTCACTCAGTTCCACTGAAAAGGAGACAAAGAAAAAGAGAGCGACGCCAACCGCGGCAGCAGAGGCGAGCACCCGAGCAAGAAGAAGGCCCGGGGCGGCCATTCTCGCGCGGGAGGCGAGGGATAATTGCGTCCTCCGTGCGATTAGCAGTGCGCGCCATTAAGGAGATGAGCGGACGCTGCCCCGACAAGCTACAGCGCGTATAGCAGGCCCCGCGTCTCGGCCGGCTCCTCTCCTTTTTCCCTCGCGGACGTGCTTAATCCGATTGCCGGAGCAGCCGACCGAATACTGGCTCCCCGCGGAGCGCGACTCTGTTGTGCGCCCTCGTGCGTGGGAGTCGATGCCACCGCGGGACCGCCGCCGCGCTTGGACCGTCGCCTGTGCGCGCAATGAAGAGCAGGCAACAACGCCGAGGAGCAACTCCGCGCATCTTCCGCAAAATTTACTCTTGCACATTTTAATACAGGCACAATTTGCGTGTTGACACTATACAAGATGCAGCATTTACTAACAGAGGAACATAAGCCCTGGAATGGTAGGTACTCTTTTGCCAACCCCGACACAGAGCACAAGTGTTCCATCGCATGCGGTGGGAAAGGATGATTCTTTGGCGGCAGCACCGAAAGTAATGTGGTCGGGCATCCAGGGACACGATGAAGGCTACGGGTTGAGGCTCTTGGCTTCGAAGCTTTCTTCGCCACAGGCGAAGGCACGCCGGATTATGACCTGCCGAGTACATTATTTCGTATCACGAAATCATTATCATAATTATTCGTTCCTCACAGTCCAAAACGTCAACACCTCCTGCCGCGAGACAACTGTGCCATAGAGAGGCGAGCCTTTTCATTAAATAAATACGCGTTTTAATTCAATCGGTCGATCAATTTTTTCTCGGTCTCCGCCATTGAAATTGGGAAATAAGGATCATTATCCTTATTAATCGGAGCTCTCCGTGGCTTTGACCTCGCGTTCGTACCCTTCGGTATTCCACGCTATGCGAACATAATCCATAGTCCAGCTCTGTACGCACAGAAGGCGTGGCGCTCGAATTTCGTCGTTTATAAAACGTACACATGTTAAGCGCACGTGCCTGTTGACACGAAGGCATGCGGCTAATAAAACAAGTGTACATGCTACAGATGTAGATGTCGACGCAAAAACGTACATCCTTCATCCTCTCTTAGTCATCAGCGTCGCACCCCAACGCACGCAACACCTGCCCGTGGGCGGGCGCCAGTCAATTCTTCCGGGTTCTGGCAATAGAAGAAGGCGTCTGGAAGCAATATAGAGGCGCATCAGACGCCGCGGACACCCGGCCGTATCCGAAGTGCCTCGGGCCCCGTTCGTCGGCCTTCCCGCTTCGGCCCACTGGCCCGAGCCACGCCAGGCGGAAGCCCAAGAGGCTGCAGGAATGCGCGCGCTCTATGCGACTCCCCCAGCCCGCGGGCAGCATCCCCCACACCCAGGGACAGTGCGGCGGCCATGCCGCGCGTACCGTCCACGGCCTGGTCTCGAGGTCACCGTGGCCCCGCTCCGCCCAGCAATCTCAACCGGTATATATACAGGCGCGATGAACAACCTATACCGCGTGCATCGCGCCCGCCCCTGTAATGGGGTCTTTCTGAACTGTTCCTTCGAACTGCGGAGCGATTACGGACATCAATTTTCATTTCGATGTTACCACGAACACGCAGCCGATCGTGTGAGCAACATGGAATGACTTTAAGAGCTGCAAAGTCTACATGCGAACGAGGCACGGTCGATAGTGCACATGTAACCACGGGAACGGCGGGGTCGGCTTCCCAACAATCGTGAACCACCCAGTCACAAAAAACAAAAAAAGGGAGGAACCCAATTCCTCGCTCGCATGATCGGCATTTAGAGGAGTATTACGCATATACATATCGCTTAAATGCGAGATACAGAAGTCTGTGCCATATAATGGCTTTTCGTTGTTCTGCCGGCGCGTTCTAGTTTGATGTCGGCACGTGTATTCTAACACTTTTGTATGTCTTTTTTGTTTCTATTTTGTGAACCAATCTCGTTACAGCTGTGAACAGAGCCGCTATTATCGCGGAATAAATAGACTAGGAGGCTGGAGCAACAGAAAAGCTACACGTTCGATTACAATACAAACCATCCGCGTATAAATGTTTTCCTGCGGTGTCGATGTTGCCAACATCCTCGCGGTTTGCAAGGCGTTGCTACTTGATACCTATGTTGACACACTCTTTACCGACCAGAACGACATCTAAAAAATTCGGACTTCCAAGCAGGCAACAACCTATGAAGTTCCAACAATACTGTCGGAACTTGGTATGTTGTGGCCAGCAAAAGTGCATCTCATCATCACTGAACAGTCTATGAAGTCGTAGCATCACTCGTTAACTAAGCAGGGACAGCACGCGAAGCGATTTACGCAGTAATTCAGCAAACGTGTCTGGTGTGATCGCTCTCGTGAGTTATCCCGAACACGAATGCTCGCATTTTTCTCGTCTTTCTGGCACGACTAGAAACGCAGCAACCAAAGCTATCGAAACAATGAGGAGTACATCGGCGGTGCTGGAATGAGTATTCTATTGTGTAGCACTGAAGGAACGGGAGACAAAAAGACCCGCTGCCATCCGCCCTGCACCGGAAGGAATTACACCATTCGAGAAAACCGTTCAACCTATACAATTCGCTAAAAAGAACGGGCAAAGCCTCCCCCACAGTATGCGAACGATTAGCGGTAAAGCACCCAAGAGAAACAAGCCTCTTGGGCAAGCCAGAAAGCCGGAGCTTTGCGTGGTTTCGAGTGCAGCACCATGGAGTTCTTACGCGGCCAGCTAAAGACTCGCGCCGGCCCGACGTCCAAGTGAGTGAGTGTGGTAATTCCCGAGACCCGCGCTAGAAACCATCCGCGCGATTACGCTGCCCGGACGTCGGCGCATCAGCGTGCCCGAGGCGAGGAGCACAAGCAGCACGCGCGGCGTGCTCGAGCAAAATGAAACGTTGCAGAAACTACCGACAACGCTCAAGAGAGAACAGCCACGGACACAATGGACGATCATTTCCTCGCGAACACGGTGAAATAAATCTCTGCCAGGGCACACCGAAAGCAGGCAGCGACAATCTCTCGTAGCAACTTTCCAGTGGTATCTTCGTCAATGGAGACTCGGAATCAACTTCGTGCAAGACGTAACGTCATTAGCGCGCCATTGCAGCAAGAAACATTCAGGGAACGAGATACTGGGTCCTGAGCACATAGCGCGGTACAAATTTCATTTGCGCCAAATTCCTATTTCTTTTTTTTCTTTTCTAACTGGTGGGATAAGAAAAAACAAAAAAAATATAGATTGCACATTTTTGTGTGTGTGAGGAAAAAAACATTTGCCCACGCCGCCTTCCCAGTCAACCATAGAGGATTCGAAGGCAACGGTGCGTGTAACACATCTGGACGGTGTGTATACGGTTCATGAATGCGCTTCCTTGCAGCTCCAAAACAAGTTGAATAGCTCTTGTCAAACGCCGATGCTAGCATGCCGAAGATTCGCTGCACATGCCGTCTGTGAGGCGGCTGCAGTACCGTTTTCCTCTCCATCGATCAGACAGATCCAGCTCACTTGGCGCGAAACGGAGGCCGTGGCTACACGGCGGACAGCGAAGCCACGCAAAAGCAACGAGATGAGCCCCGCCAAGAACTAGCTCAGGAAGCGGAAAAACAAAACGTTTCCACTTTGAGCGACTGGGCTCGGGTAATCGGCAAAAGAAACCGACCCCGAAGATCGTGACCCAAGTCCCGCTTGGATCGCAGCTCCGACCTCTCTCCTCACCCTCGCTTTACTCGTAAAAAAAGAAGGAAAATAAAGAGATCGGAAGAGGAGGAGGAATGAAGGAGGGAGGGAGGGCAATCCGCTAAGCCAAACACGGTCAGGCTCGGTCAGAGGCGGGGAGCAACGCTCAAACTGCAGATGGGAAACACATGGTCTGGCCAAACATGCCGCCGCCGCCGTTCCCGCAGTTCCTCCCGGTGCACACTCTCCTTTTCTATCACTCCGGCTCCCTGGAGCTCGGGTTTACGACCCAGGGGGCCTCCCCAATTTCGTTTCGGTTACCCCGCTTTATTTAACTTTCGTGCTTGTTTCTATGCCTCGCATCCGTGTTTTCCCCGCCGGTTCCCGGAATCCAGGAAAGCGACGAGACCCATCCAGCCTCTCCGCCACCGCGTTCCCTTCCACCGGGCTCGCGCATTTCTCACCCGTATTTTCTGGTCGTCGTCAGCCTCTCGCCAAAAACAAGCCACAGACATACACAAAAAAAAGAACAAGCTCGTTGGCGAGAAAACGAGCCGTCGAGTGAGGAGCCTCGTTGGCAAACAAGCGGCCCGCTCCGACGGCGTGTGAATAAGTATACAACGACGGACTTGCGACAGCAAAAGAGCGACGGGACGAAGAGAAGTGGGACGGCGCCGACTACGACCCGGGGTGACGCGACAACGAACTAGGCTTCCAGCTATAGGAAGCGACCTTCAAGAATTACGCTAGTTACACGCTTCCTTCCGCAGGCAAATAAATACACGGCATATAGCCGTCATTAATAATCAACATAATGTAGCTGAGCTCACGTTAAAGGCAGCACAGTAACAAGTGCCAATTGGTAAAGGCTCTGTTATACTCCGACGTAACGCGTGCGCGCGTGCGGGCGCGTCACAGCGACGTCACGTCGGCGAAAACCCGACGCTCTATTAGCGGCGAGATGTTTTGGTGGCGCCCTCCTATGGTTCCCCTTGTGACGTCATTACCTTGCGAACAACAAGTTCGATGGTGTTTGTAAATAGCATGGTGGAAGCTTGAAATCATTGCGCTCTCAAAGAAACACTGCCAACACCGTCAAAATTGAAGTTCTTTCATTCCTCTTATTCCGTCGATGATAAATCCCCTTTCCGACGTCATAGTCAGCGTTCGGCCAATCGTGGAAGGCCGACCACAGCGACGCTTTCGGTCGCGCACGGGGCTAATACTCCGGCGTCGTGGCGTAACCGACGCGACCGGCGGCGTTCGACGCAGCCTGACCGCCCTCGACGCCAAAATGGAGCATGCCGTATTCCGCGCCAGCCGCGCCAGGGACGCCGGACCAGGATGCATCACGCGCTGGCTCCCGGCAGCCCTCGCGCGGGAAGCGCGGCGAATACGAGCAATAGCAGACGACAGGAACACCCACTCCGTGTGGCGTCATGTTTGAAGAATCGGACTCGGTCGTCGAGAAGCTGATCGAGGAATTCGTCCTCACCCGTGCGTCTACGACACGAGGAAGCTTGAGTACCGTAGACCGTGCGCTTGTCAAAGGTGTACCGTATGTACATTGACCGCCTACGCTCGCGGCGCAGGCGGTGCCCCAACAGTACAAGCGCGAGTTTTCGTCGTGCAAGGTACGTCCACGCCATCGCTCGAACTTGGCGTTCCAGAAACGCCAGAATTTTCGTCTGCTATTCGAAACGAAAAGGAACCGGCTCACTCGCAGGAAACGCGCCCTCGTAGTCAGATTCTGCGCATGCGCGGCGCTGTCGGCCCACCGACGCGCGCCGGAGCCGCCTGTGCCGCCGGAGCATAAAGAGGTTCTGACGCGCGCGGCGTGACTGACGTGACGTAGCCGACTTCGGCCAGCGTTCGCTGACGCGCGCGTTGCGTCGGAGTATAACAGAGCCTTAAGGCCCTTCTCAGCACAATAAATAGACCGACCCGGTGTCTGCGACGTCGCACAATGCACTCACCATTGGAGTTAGAGGAAAACGCCGGCTGATGCACACAACGACACTGCATCACGAGTGACGTGAGTCTATCTATAGCTAGGATGCAAGAAACATAACTCTCTCATCTTTCCGTGACGTCATCGAACAGACCCCGAACGGCAACTTGCGATGCTATTGAAAGAAGACGACATTCGGATTAAAGACACAGGGCTGCTATAGCTAGTAGTAAACCGTAGACCTTTCTTTCGGAAGAGCAACCACCTCTACAGCACGTACATGTCCCGGCTTTCATCGAAACAAGCATAATCTTCCGTCACCGAAATGAGGCTGATATAAACCAGCTAGCACGTAGCGAGGTCAAGTCGCAAAATCATGAAGTTCCTTGTGAATTTCGAACGCGAATCAGTCCCGACAGCCGGACGGACCAGGCAGGGAGCATTCCCCTTCGGCGTTACACCAGGAGCAGGGACTGGCAGGGGGAGATCAGCGACCGGTCCGAAAAGCCCGTGGTGTGGGGGTCAGGACGGCACCAGGCCGACCGAGAGGCCCCCATTGCGGCGCCCGTCTGGCCGTCCACCGGCGAGAGGGGTGCGCGACCTGCCCAATGCAGTCGCCGCATTAAACGCTTCTTCCGCGCTCCTCGGGCTGGCCACTTCCTCGTCGGGCGAGCTGCGCCGGGCGCACCCAGAGGGCCCCCAAGGTCGTTCAAGGACGGACGCCCGCTCGCCAAGGACGTCGTCGAAAGGGGCGACGTAACGACGGCCAACGACGCCGTCGACGCCGACGACACTCACGGAATGCCGGCAATCTCGGTCCGCCGGCCGGCATTCCGACAAACGCGCTCTCACGGCTAGCCGCCTGCCTCTTTCTACGTTTTAAGCCTAAGCCAAGGTTACAAAAATAAAAAGTCCGGCGCGAGCGCATACGCTCTGTCAACGTCGGTTGGCTGCTTTCGCGCCGCTGCGTTCGACGCAATGACCTCGTTTTTACAGTACATGTTGAAGCGTGCGAAAGGGCAGCGAATGCCAACGCACTAGAAAGGCATCCGCGCTACAATTGAATACACACCACGATGGCTCGGGCCAGAAAAAGTGGTCTAGGCTGCCAGACTTGGACGTAGTTCAACTACTCTACTCAAACTACTGTAGTTTAACTACTTTTTCGAGTAACTTGGTAACTTTCAATTACCATTTTATTTGGGTAATTAGTAGTTTAATTTAACTAACTTTTTGCAGGTAACTTCTACTCAAATTACTAACTACTTTCGAAATCTAGTGCTAATTTTGCTCATCACAAAAGTTTGAGCGCAGAAATGAATAAGACGCCGGCAGATGAAGTCGCATTCCCGAACGGGGGCCCCCTTGTTTGGGAAAACGTTCTTAGGTCAAGGTGGCGTCGAGCAGCCAAAACATAACACCGACGCGCACGAAACGCATGAAGAGATGCTTAAGAAGCCTTGGTCGGGTATTGACCTAATCCGGTAATGCACGCAGGCGCCGTGTTTCCAGCTGCAACCGTGAAGGACGGGGACACTCCGAGGGACTGTTGTTGTTTTCGTGCTTTGTCTGTCTTTAGTGAGTTCTGACTCAAGCGGTGGGTTCCACGGGAGGTGCCCCTGGCCATGACCGCCGCAGCTGGGCGCTCGTTCCAATGGTCGCATCGTCGTCAGCGCATTCGCCTCGGCCAAGCCGGACTCCCCCACGTGCAAACCCTGGCACGGATAATCCGTTCACGGGAGCACGTTCCCGCTTCCAGCATGACCACCTGTAACGAGCGGCAGTGTGCTTTTTCACGTAGTCCTTCGCGTACCTTCCGACCTGCCATGCCCTGGGAGACCTCCTTTTTTGTTAAGGAAACGATTTACTTGTCAGGCATGTCGGAGCGCGTCAGGGGGAATATTGTAGTCGCCGTCGAGGATCGCGAGATTACCGCCTGGAGAGATCCTTTTTGTTGGACTCGGCGTCAGAGGCAAAGGAAGTATACTTCGGTTCATCATCTGTTAAACCAAGACAATTTTTTTTCACTGGCGTAGCACTAGCACTACAACGAGGTACGCAGTCGTCCGGATGATCTCATCTTCGTTGCGGCCCAGACTTGAACCCTGACGGTGCTGGTGCACGCGCTCAGCGTACTCTCAGAACGTCGACGGAATAAAGAGAGGGCCAGTCATAACAATCTCAACTCGCCGAAAAAAAAAAAAAAGGAGGAAAGTTTGTTATAATGGGCCCTCTTACCCGAGGCGAACCTCATGTTTCGTCGCGGACACCTAAGATGCCTCTAGGACACTCGACTTTTACCCGACCCTGCACAGCCTGTTTCTCAGAACCCTAATGGTGCCCTTCCATCCAGCGCGTCGGTGGAACGTCTGTCGCAAGCAACAGGACGTCCTGGAAGGG
>JAZHYW010047581.1:0-10522 GCA_037355805.1 Ixodes ricinus | reverse complement strand
TAAAGACGTCAGACAAGCAGCGGTATACTGCACTGTCTTTCATCTCCAACGAAGACACTAGATGCCCTCAGAGCTGACTAACTTCCCGCTGTATAGACATAGACACAACAGAATTACTTTTGATGGCTCCGTTGGTCGGCACTTTTTGAACGATGCAAAAAATAATTACAAACGTGCCCATTAGTGACCAACCCGAGGTTCCGCAACTTTGTCGCGAAGCTGCCACACACCTGCGATCAACTTAGACCCCTCCTTCGTTATGCCTCATTGTACATTATCAGTGCCTCACATTATATCTTACTGCATTATTATTTTCACCCCTTATACGGGCCTCTCAGACATAGGCTGCATGCCTCTGTGGCGCCTGTACTTACGAGCACAAATAAATACCCACCTACTTACAAACGAATATTTTGGTTTTATCTGTTACATCAGTGAGAGCGGTCGTGTTCCTTGATGACACGGGGAAAATATTGATGCCTGCAAGTGATGGCGAACCAGATTCTGAAGAACAGTAAGAATTAATGCCATGCATATTAAGTTGTTTAAATGCCCATACACACAGTTGCGTCCTGCTCTCATATTTTCGCGCTCTATTCCAACTGCGGGCGTCCCATTTTCAGAGTTTTACCTTCCCGCGATGCGTAAATTATCTACACGGGCCAAAAAACAAGATTTTCTTAAAAACATTGCTAAGTGCTTGCACTGCACGCTCTCATCTCTTCTATATAAGTAACTAGAAGCACGGTGCTAGAAGTAAATATTTAACATAAGATAGAAACAAAATAGACTTTTCCTTTCAAGCAGTTATATGACTGCAGACGCAAGCACGTGTTACACGTGTAACTAGTCATCAGCAGACTCCTAGCGAAAAGCCTGATAAGGCTCTGAAGGCGAGACTTTTGTTGATTCTATTTGTTTGTGTGTGCTATGTTAGCGCACGTGGTCAAACGCTTGCATACGCTACAAGCGTGGCACATAAGCACCCTACGATCGTGCAGGGTTGAACAGAGATTATCCTAATATGTAGGGTGCCTCAATGTCCTTCTGTTTAGAGTGTTGCCAGCCTTTGTAGTACCCGATGCCGACAGAACGCGCTCCCGGGTAAAATACAAATAAATCGACGAAAACAAAATATCGCCATAGCACAGTCAGCGCCACAAACCCGTGCCGGGACACGCTCTTTCACGCGCTTCTGAACAAAAAAGAAAAATAAAAGTGTGGGACAAAATGGCTAGATGGCCAAATGGTCAGCGTCCCTGCCAAGCACGCGCGCTCGTGCGATGCAAGCACTGTTCAGGGCCACACGCTCGAGCTCGTAGCATCGGCTGCGTCTGGACCCAAGCTGAAACGAAGTATAACCCACTTGGCCACCAATCCTTTTTTTCTTTATTGCACTTGGCCACCGATTTCTCTTTATCTGTCTGGACCGTGGTCTGGACTAAAGCCCTTCGATGTGTTTGCGTTTGACTTGCAAGTGGCGTCAAATGCGCCAGTGCACGGGGCCCGTGTCTCGAGCGGCCCTTGGAAGCAGCTGTCGGCGCAGTACTGAAATGAGCGGCCCTTGGAAGCGAATGGCGGCGGAGCACCCGCTCCTCGCACGTGTCTTGCGCGTATCGACAACAATGGTTGGCGGTACTTGTAAGCGTGAATTTTATCAAAGGAATTTAGTCTGCACTTGCCGGCAGTGCCTTCAACTCACGGAATTTACGAGGATAGCTCGAGTGCAACATGGCTTTGTGTACTGTAAACGACTTAATTTTTGCGGGCTCATATTTTCGCGAATCGGGCCAAAGCTGAAAATTTTAAATTATTCGCGGGTTTTAATTTTCGCGAATCGAGTGTAGCTTCCGTAGCGTTCACATATGGCCCGAATAGTTCGCGTGACGTATTTTTCGCGTTTGTAGGCGTTTCGCGAAATTCGCGAAAATTAGGTCCTTGCGAAAATTTAGTCGTTTACAGTATTTGAGTGGTTCTTTTTCGCTGACAGGCAGACAGACGGAAAGTGCCCTTTCTTGCCATACCCGTTGCCAATGTTATCAGCTGCTGTGCACTGGTGCGCGATTGTGGACGAGTGGTAGAGCCGCGCCACTTGCTTGGACAGAGAACTCCTTGGTACAGTTCACGGGTAAGAAACGGTTGCTATGGTTGCTTTTGACTCGCCGCGCACAAGAGTGGACCTCGCCGACGAGGTCCACACCTTTGGACGTCCCGAAGTGTGGACCTCGCTTTGCAAAAGGGTGGATCTCGCCACTAAACGAGCTATGCTTAGGGTCGGCACTTTGTTTCCCAATATTGCTGTGGGCGCCGCCATCTTGGTGCTTGTACAGAGCAGACGCAGCTGCTGATCGTCATGATTCAAAAGTGCGACTTGCTCGGCATTTTATTCGGTGTTGGGAAGCTTATGTAACATTGCTTTGCTCTGTCGCGAAGTGTTTAAACATTTGTGGAGGACGTAAAAGCGTTTCCTGTGATTTCAGACAAATTTTCAGATAACTGGCAGCAATGATTTTAGGCCACAATATGGACAAGTGTCGTTACTCTGAAGCGTAGCTTATTTAGTGGCACTAGGGAAGATCATGGCGGAAGAGCGCAGTACTGAGCTAGATTTCAGACGCCATGTTCTTCTATAGTGCCACTAAATAAGCTACGCTTATTTAGTGTATGCGTAGCTTACACTTATTTAGAGTAACGACACTTGTTCATATTGTGGCTGTAAATCATGGTTGCCAGTTATCTGAAGATTTATCTGAAATCACAGGAAACGCATTTCCACCCTCCACAAATGTTTAGACAGTTCGCGACAGAGCAAAGCAATATTCTATGAGCTTCCTAACTTTGAATCTAATGCTGAAGAAGTCGCACTTTAGAATCATGACGATTGGCAGTTGCGTCTGCTTTGCACAAGCACCAAAATGGCGGCGCACCCAACAATGTTGGGGAACAGAGTGCCGATACTCTAAGCGAGCTCATTCAGTGGCTAGTTCTTCCCAGAAGTGGCGCGCGGCACGAGTCTCAAGTAAAGCCCCTTGATAAGGGCCTTCTTACAAGTACCGCCAACCATTGTTGTGGAAACGTGCAAGACACGTGCCACGAGCGGATGAACCGCCGCCATTCGCTTCCAAGGCCCGCTCATTTCAGTGCTGCGCCGCCATTTGCTTCCAAGGGCCGCTCGAGACACGGACCTCGTGCACTGGCCCATTTGACGCTACTTGCGAGACAAACGCAAACACATCGAGGGGCTTTAGTCTCAAGCATTCGCAACTTTCAGCGATGGTGGTACCGCGGTGTGAGAATCGCGCTCCTTAGCTCCTGGATGATCAGCTTCACAATAAAGGTGCTTGCCAACACCTTAAAGACGTGAAAAAATAAACTAGGGCTCTAATATTGCTGGTACATAGCAAAACTAGAATTACTCACGCCTTGCAGATCCAGCCTCGTACTGCTGTTCTACGACGATCATCCAGATGACAGCCATTTTGATAGGCACCAGAGCGCCCCCTATAGGTCGTGAAAGTTGCGAATTTCCACAAAAATGAATGGCGCCACTTTTCCGGCAGGATTGATGGGCTTTACTCCACACATCCTGGGAGCGGGTTTGCAAACCAGTATTCAGACGAAGAGCAGGCCGATATAGGACATAGGAAGTGCAAAACCGGCACTTGAATCTGTTTTGTTTTCTAGCTTTAGATTGAGCTCTAAAAATAAACATGTTTTTTCTTTCGCAACACAACGCTTGCGTGCCAAATGTGGTGGTCAAAACGGCTGCAACGTCGCACCCTGTGATTTCTATAATTTCGAACGTGGTAGAAACTTCGAATTCATTCGGAAATCAGCGCTTACTCTACGTTTTGTAAACCACTATGATCCACATATGTACTGGCTCGTATCTCGCGCCGCCTGTTGGCCGCTTCCGGCAGCGGGGGACGCACAGCGAAGAAGATCTAGCTCGAGATCGGCGGCGTACAGCCCGTGGCCCGAGTCCACCTCGAGCGCCCGACCTGCATGCGCAGCTGCGAGCATGCAGCTCGTTTGTTCCGGAAAAATTCTGCGCCATCTATGAGGAAAAGGGTACAAATAAATAGCGGTTGAATCCCCTTAAGCTTCAGCCCAGCCTCCTGCAGACGATTTAGTACCTTTTCTAGGTTCTGCATGTGATCTTGGTCATTCTCGCCAGTCACAAGGATGTCGTCGAAATACACGACGACGTGCTTGAGGTCCTGCAACAGGTTGTCCATTTCACGCTGGAAAATCGATGGTGCCGAGGTCACACCGAATGGCAGGCGCGTGTATTGGTAAAGACCGCGAGGAGTATTGATGGTCACCAATTTTGAGGATTCTTCATCCAGCGCAACTTGTAGGTAGGCATCCTTCAAGTCCAGCTTGCTGAACTTCTTGCCCCCACTCAGCTTGGCAAACAGGTCTTCTACCCGAGGAATCGGGTACTTCTCAGGCACAGTCACGGGATTCACCGTCACCTTGAAATCTCCACAGATGCGAATCTGTCCACTCCGCTTCTGGACCGGAACAATAGGCGCGGCCCATTCCGACGTCCTCACGGTACGCAGGACTCCCTCCCGTTCCATACGCTGCAGCTCCTCGTTAACCTTGTCGAGCATCGCGAACGGGACTGGCCGAGGCTTGAAAAACCTTAGTTTGGCGTCGTCTTTTATAGTTATCCTTGCAGCCACGCCCTTGAAAGTTCCTAGGCCATCATTGAAAACGCTCGAGTACTTAGCGATGACATCTTGAACAGA
This sequence comes from Ixodes ricinus, assembly GCA_037355805.1. Lineage (NCBI taxonomy): Eukaryota > Metazoa > Arthropoda > Arachnida > Ixodida > Ixodidae > Ixodes > Ixodes ricinus. Next base: position 5,765 of record JAZHYW010047581.1, on the reverse strand, counting down.
CGTCACCACGTTTATTTCGTTTGCCCCACGCAACTCAATGCCGAGACCTTTCATCCACCCGCGCCCAAGTAGCGACGGACAGGCACCCGGCACGATGTACAGAATGTCCTGGCACCGGCGGTCTCCAAGCTGTACGGTTGCAGCGAGGCTTCCGCGCACAGGAGATAGTTCACCCGAGTAGCTCTTCAGCATGACGCTCGACTGGTCGAGCCGCAACGGTGGGAATCGTTGGCGAAGTGTTTCTTCCGACACGACGGACACGCTGGCCCCCGTGTCGAGTTCCATCAGTAACGGAATCCCGTTCACCGAAACTTCCACCTGGAACGGCTGGCCATCGACTGCAGGGGCACCCAGTTGCCACATCTCGTAGACCTCCGGCGGCGAGACATCCCTCACGCTTTCGCCCACGGCGTGGACCGATCGTTGTGGCCTGGTTGGCGGCGCTCGGCCACCGAAGCTCGCCTTCTCCTTGCAAACTCGTGAAAGATGGCCCTTGCCCCGACATTTGTGACAGATGCTACTTGCGTGACGACATTGGGTGGCGAAGTGCTCGCCCCTGCAGCGAAAACAGGAAATGGCGCCAGTCCTTTGTTTCCATTTCGATGCAGCAGCAGTAGTAGAGGTGGTAGAAGCATCATGTGACACTGCGTTTTCAGCCGCAACGCTCGGCAGTCTCGGTGTCGATAGCAGCTGCGAATCTTTCGTCGCTGCTTCCATCGCGATGACAGTCTTCTTCGCGAGGTCGAGGGTCAGGTCCGGAAGTTCCAGAAGCCGCCGCTGTATCGCCTCATCGTTGATCCCTCCGACTATACGGTCTCGCAACATCCGGTCACGGAACACGCCGAAGCCGCAGTCGTCCGCAAGCTTGTTTGGCCCGGCGAAAAAATCTGCTGCAGCCTCCCCGGCATGACGTATCCGTGAATGAAACTTGAAACTCGCCACGACTTCTGACGGCCTCGGCGAGAAGTGCCTGCCAAGCACATCGAAGATGGTCACCAGGGTGGCTTCTGACGGCTTCACTGGAGCCAGTAAACTGTGCAGCACTGAATACGTGGCCTGGCCACAACAGGTGAGGAACACGGCTCGCCGTTTGTCCTCGTTGACATCGTTGGCGATGAAGTATTGCTCGACTCGTTCCCGGTACTCCTCCCAGCTAGATTCCGCGTCGAAAGGTTCGAGCTTGCCGACCGATGGCATTCTGGAACAGTCGTACCTGTCGGCAGAAGCAACTTCAGTGCGTAAACATCCTCGTCGCCAGTGTAATGTTTGCCGAGTACACGAACCGAGGTGTATGGAGACGACCAGCAGTCCAGTGTGACGCGGAGGCAGTGTTCGACAAACGTGGGCCAAATTGTTCCTGCTTCTGCAGAGAGCGCGTGAGGGGCCGGCACGCTAAACGCGCTGGGCTCGCGCTTCTAACATTCTATACTTCGTTTCAGCTTGGGTCCAGACGGAGGCGATGCTACAAGCGCGAGCTCCGGGCTTTCAGCGTCCCTGCCAAGCACGCGCGCTCGTGCAATGCAAGCACTGTTCAGGGCCACACGCTCGCGCTCGTAGCATCGGCTGCGTCTGGACCCAAGCTGAAACGCTCCAGCGACCTATAGGGGACGCCACTATCGGGCAAATATGGCGGTCGAATCCAGGTCGTGCCGTGCCATGTGCCAGCTCAACGCACAACGCTGGGGCATCAGCGAGCGGGAATTGGACTCCAAATGGTTCGCCCCGCTTTTTATTCTCCACGTTTCGAACCTCCGGCGATGTGTTGGGGTAAGCGAGCTTCCAGAGGCTTGACTTTCTTCGAGGAAACGAGGAAAGGACTGCCCACTGTCCTTCCACTGTGCTGATGAACGTTGAGAAACGCAGAATGTCTGGCTCACGCGGTTCCATAGGTCGCGTGCAGAGCAACCTGGGTCACAAGGCGATACTACGGTTACGACACAGACACCGGTAGAACTGTTCTGTCGCGCAATCCACCGACAACATGCAAACACGGAAGCCAGAAGAGACGAGCAGAAATCGCGAAAGGACCTGGTCCGGCCAGTTCAGTGTTTTCCCGCTAGGTGTCGTTCGTTTTGCTGGAGTCGCGACGGCCGATAATCATAATGATGATTATGGCTGCGCCCAAGCGCCACCTAGACACTGTCACACTCGATCGAAATGGACAGGGTTGGGGGTTGAACCCAAGATCCCTGGGCTTAAATTATGACCACGCTGAGGCAGCTGAGGCATTACTCGTTTTACGATGGGGTAGATAACGAATTAAAAAGAATGGGACCTTCGCCAACCAAGTCCTGAACAGTTAGGAACTCGACGTTTCAAAAACGATTTAGTTTTTTCATCAGGGGCGACTATTTGCACGTGGAAAGCAGCTGCTTCTTTTCCATCTACGGTGGTGTCGTCTGCTTCACTCACTTTTATTCTTCAAGTGCCCTAATCCGTTGACGTACGCCGATGGTAAAGTGCGCTGTCGACCTATGAATATTGCCTGGCGTAGTCTGTGTACGACAGAACTCTATGAGAAGTCTGTGACGGATGTCGGTTTCAACGCTCATTATTCTGGTGACAAAGACAAAGAAGCGCAGCGCGAGCCCTACGCGCGTCCATCGCTGCCCGCACAGTTTCGTTCGTTCTCCGAAGAGGTAACTGGTACCCAATGGCGTGGCCCAAACATCTCTCCTGCGGCCTGGTGCTCACGCTGTGGGGCTGGGCGGCCGCTGCCCTCAACGATGGGGTCAGTCTACCTGGGAGACGCCAGCGTGCTCGAAGGCGATAGCTTCTTCGTGGCCTGCATCATTGAGCACCCGGACGTGTCCCCGCTATGGCACAAGGACGGCCTGCCGCTGCCTCCCATGGGACATTACCTCTTCCACGAAGACGCTTTCGACAAGCGCTCCAAGGTACTTCGAAGCGCGGCATGTGCTTCGAGGTCGTACCAGCCGGGTACAGGCGCGACACTGTTAGCGCGAACAAGCGATCGTCGGTTTTTTCAGTTTTCTCTTTAAAACCAAGGGATGTCGTCCGAGTTAATATTGCTACGGAAAGAGCTAATTTAGTTCTATAGTATAGCGATAAAATTTCGCGCTCGCTAATTTTATTTAGAAGTAAATGCGAAAATGCGCCGATGTCGTGTTCGCGCTAACAGTGTCGCGATGTGTACCATCCCCTTCGTGTCGAGCGTGGTGTTCGCCACGAAGGGAATGGTACCTCGGCTGGTACGACCTCGGCAATACCATCTAGAAGGCAAGGCCTGGTCATAGCGTCATAGTTAGTTAGTCCCTGAGTACTATCTAGAAGGCAAGGCCTGGGCATTGCGTCATCGTTATATAGTCCCGGACCAGGGGCCCTATGTTGCACTTTTTGGACTCCCACGGCGACTAGGGAGAAGGAAGTGACGTCAACAACGCAGCAAACGCAGATTGGATGTTGATTGGTGAGAGTCGCTGATGACGAATTTCTGCAGAAGAAAACGAAGAAAAAAGTGAGCTTCGTCCCCGTCTAACTCCGTTTCACCTCAGAAGTTGGTACGCATGAAGTTGATACCGACCATACGTTACAGGCCTTGACGCACGGAGCTCGCACTGCCGGAAGCAGGCGGGCATAGGTCACGTATCCCCGCGGTACACCATAAGGCGAGGCGGTCATAGCATGTAGCTGAGTTCCGCGTACCATCTAACCAGTGCTATCTAGAGTGCACAGGCTTGGGCATAGCGCCATCATTAGTGAGTTCCCGACCACTACCATCTACAAGGCAAGCGCCATCATTGGTGGTCCGACCAGTACCTGCTGGGCGCGGCGTCATCGTCAATGAGTCCCCGACTAGTATCACCTATAGAAGGCGAGGCCTGGTCATAGCGACATCGTTTGTTAATTTCTGAGTCCCCGACCAGTACCATCTAGAAGAGGCCTGGGCATTGCGTCATCGTTAGTGAGTGCCGGACCAGTACCATGGCTTGGGCATAGCGTCATCGTCATTGTACTGCATACAGTCGGGGAAATTCAATGGTGCTTTAGTCGGTGAAGCTTGTGGCGAGATTTTACTGTAGGAAGCCCAGAACGGTTCAGAAGTTCTGTCACCGAGACGCTTCTACCATAAGCGTGATAAATGAGTCGTAGCGCCTTCCTCTGTACGCGTTCGATGCATTCGGTATCGGTTTTTTGTGTGGGGGTCCCAGACAACGTTACCGTACTCTAGTAGCGGTGTTAAAAGGGATGTGTAGGCTACCAACTTTGTTTTGCTAGTGCCATGTTTTAGCCGGTGTTTTAACAACCATAACCTTTTTGTAGCGGCCGAGACAAGGTTATTATTGTGGTTTTTCAAACTTAGATTAGACGGTTATAATTATTCCTAGGTACTTAAACTGCGTGACTGGGCTAATCTCAGTATTAATAATTTTATATCTGTACCTGAGCGGTTGTTGTTTTCCGCGTAAATAGTCATGTGTGTGCACTTAGCGGTATTTAAACTCATTTGCCAAGTTTTACACCTTCCCTGAAACGGCTGTTAGGAAATCGTTTAGAGTCACCTAGTCGCCTGTTGACTGAAGATTTAAATTAGTGATGCAATCGTTTGCACAAAAAAAGAAGAAAAAAAAAACGGCAGCGGAGAGGTGAGTTGTATGCCAAGCTGTTTAAATAAATTAGGAAAAGAAGTGGGCCCAACACGGAGCCTTGCGGGACTCCTGAAAGAACTGCGGGGCTAGAGGCGAGTTGTCCTGTCTATTTGAACGTATTTATTTATTTATTTATTGAAAGTACCCTCAGGGCCCGAAAGCATTACAGAGGGGGAAAGTGCATACACGAAACAAAGATAGAAAAATAGAAATAAGTTAACAATATTAAATATACAACAAACAAAAAAAAAAACAGGTCATGGGTCCCTGCTAAAATAGTTAGTGATGGAATTTCAAAACAGGTTAGTTTCAGTTATAGTAGCAATCAAATCGAGGAGGTGGTTCCATTCCTCGGCTGTGCGGGGTAAAAAAGAAGATTGAAATGTTGTGGTAAAGGAACTTGGAACTCCAACTTTGTGCTGATGGTCAAGACGGGATGAAATGTAAAAAGGGGGAGTAATCATCTGATTGCGTAGGAGAGGATTATGAAAATACATTTTATGTATTTTATGTATGTATTTGTCTATATGATAAGTACGAGTCAAGGCACCGAAGAATTTGGTCCTTTTTTAGTAAATGTCGAAGTTTTAAGTCATAGTAAGACACCCGGTCAAAAACTTTTTCAAAATCCCCCTCCCCCCCCCCCCCCCCACAAAAAAAAAATAAGGCATAGATTTGTTTGTTCTTGTTCAGGATTGCCAAAATTTCGTTGCTCGTGTGATGTAGCTGGGTGACTGTTGAAAAGCCACGTCGAAAATCATGCTGGCTACTCAAGAAAAGCTTGTTCTCGAAAAAGGGTGCTCAGGTGTTTAAAAACAATATGTTTCATTAGTTTAGTTGCTGTACACAACAATGAAACGGATTATAGACGGAATACAGAAACCGAAAATTGTTCCGTGGCTCCTTACACCGCGACATTGATTTTCATTGGAAGGGGAAGGGAAGGGGTGGGGGAGTGGAACAACTGCGCTAATTGTATGATATGAAACACGGGTCTATCAATGCACTCGTAATAAATGTAAGCTTTTTTTTCTCTCTTTCCTGCTTCACCCACCATGACGACGCCTTCAAGATGAGCACACTGTACGTAGCGCACGCGCAGCCGAGGCACAGCGGCGACTATTCGTGCGCTGCGCAGCAACAGCCGGCAGTTCC
>JAZHYW010047580.1:0-49863 GCA_037355805.1 Ixodes ricinus | reverse complement strand
CTGTTCAATTATAAATAAAATTTCCGTTGAGGAAACAGGATCCTTAGAGTGCGCTGGAGTCCCACCTCAAAGAGAAGTGATCCTAAGGCCCATTTCTAAGAAAAACGCATCAGAGTAGGTCAAATTGAATGTGTACAAATTTACCGTCGTTTGTCTAAGGCATTCACTTGTTTTAGTATTGTAAATAGTGTCAATTTCCCACAAAAGAAAAAGCCAAGCTGGCAAAAAAAAAAGCCTAGTCGCTAGCGTGTGAATGGGTCATGGGTTCGGATTTCGCAGTAGCCTAAAATTCTTCCGACTTTTTTTTAAGAAAAATGAATTAGTTTAAAAAGTAAAAAAACATTTGGGGCATGCGCCGACCCTCATTGTGCCTTATATATCACGTTTTATTCACTTTCATTCTTATTTGTGGCGTCACGTTGTATGTGAGTGTTGCTGGTTGTTCTGAAATCGCCGCGAGAGTCCAAAGACCGTGAAGTCAAGGACACTCGTACACCAGGCGTCCGTATGTTTCCGCCATGCCCATGCCTGCGTTTCTATGACACAGGCTGTCTCAATCTCTCGCTTTAAAAATCGAACAATGGCTGAAATTCTGCTCTTGCACACAACACTCTCGACGAGATTTGAGAAGTATCCTGTTAGATAAGGCCCTGGAGATCATCGTTGCAACACGCTCGTCTGGACGTTTTTCCTATCTCACGCGACTGTACTCAAGCAAGATAAGTTCTGGCCGGTAGTCGCATTTTGGATTTTCTCATCAAAAGTATTATATCATGAACGGTTATGATCTCAGCTATGTACCATAGTTTGTGTTATAAAAGTCATGCCAACACTTCTGCTGTCGCTATGCTCCACGGCGTACGAGACAGGGCAATGTTTTATGCGTTTTTCTGGCCTTTCCCACCGGATATTTTGGCAAACGGTTTTTCAATATTTCCAAGCCACCAAGTAGCTGAAACATTTGTTTTAAATTATTTCACGACTACCTAATTTTTTTCCCGTAGCTAGAAGAGCTTTCTCTCATCACACCTGATGGGAGGCGCGGCCTTGTGGCAAATGTGCAAGCACCCGGAGGGCACGTGGCAGCTCTGACAGCTCGCATTGGGTCTCACAAGACAATGATCTTGTCGTCTACGAAGCTGCGTGGACGAAGTATGCTGTAGACAACTTGGTTTTCATCATGACCTACGTTTCGCTCGATTTGTCTTTTGAAAATATTCACGAAAATTTTCTACTCCGAATTGATTCAACTATTCGTAAAGATTACGCTACGGATGAACAAAATTCTTTCTTTAGGGATATTATATACCGGTAATAACAAAAGTACTTAAGGGGGGGCATATCACCTAGAAAAACATGTTCTGCAAAAAAAGTTGATTTTGAAAAATTGCATAGATGCATCCAACAACACCTAGAGAGGATTCCAGAACATTTCATTAGTTTAGACTGCAGAGTTAATGTTTTAATAAATTAATTTTTTGCTGTCCAAGAAGCTAAAGAAAAGGTAGGGTTGGAGCACTTTGAACGCGTTTTTCTCGGTTCCACTTTTTGGCATAAATTTCATTTTAGTCAAACTATCGTTTGATAAAGGCAATACAAGGAAGGCCCGTTCTTCACTTTTCCTGACTGAACTTAAATAAGGAGTGCGGCTATCTAATGCTTTTGTCACTTTACATATGTCTTTTGCAAAAAAATGACATTTGATCGAACACACAGAAGACCCAAAAAGTTGACCAATTTTGCAGAAGAGAAAATTTATCGAAAGAACCAACTTCTTACAAAAAGCTTTCTATAGCCGCACCACCTAGGCAATCTGCTACACATCTAGCGAATGCAAATCTTGAATATTGTGGTAGGTTTCCGACGATAGGTTTACTAAGCAATGTGGACGTGTTGCTGATAGAAGCTCTTCTAATTTCCTTCTCAATTACCCGACAGACCTGAAATTTTGTTATGCACCCTCTAAAGTGACGCACCAGCCTACCCTGTAAATTTAATTAATTTTAAGCCATCGATTCAAAAGTTGACCCTCCTCGGGTTTTGTGCCCCTTAATGCAAATTGTACCGTTAATACGTTTTATTAAGTAACGATAGAAGAACAACTAAAACAAAAATATGTGCCTGGCATGCATACACCAAAAGTTGTCAACCAGGACTGGAATTGGGTAGGATCCCATGCAGGTAGGTGCTGGGCACATGGTTCTGAAAGAGACAGAAGCGTGGGCCAGAATTCAGGTGAAGGGTTTCAGAGGCTACAACTCTGCCAGTTCCCACATAGGCCACGTCATACCCCGGTAATTTGAAATATTTCCTTTTATCGTCAGTAACGGTTGGTTCTCTTTTAAGCTGCGCAGTAATAAATATCAAACTAAACTTTAGCTTCAATATTTGTCACCCTTTAATTAACTAATCGACTAATCTGTTCAGTTTCTCTCCAAGTATAAAATCTATAAAAGGCCAAACGACTTTGTTTCGTGTTTGCTTTTCCGTAATGAAGCCCTTCTATTAGAACTATAATTTAGAAAACTGCTTAATCCCAGCAAAATATATTTCGTTATTTTGTATGCAATAAACTTCAATGTTCTAGGAGACAACAGTCCTGCCCTCTAAAATAAATAGATGCACACGTAACAAACATTGGCCGGGTTGCTAGGATCAACGTCTTAGTTGAAACTGCGTGAAAAAATCACCCCACAAGCCAGCGCACGAACGGAGTCGCACGTGCAGACAAGTCACAAGCGCTCGCGCGCCCCAGGCTTGGCCGGATTTCTTTCACACAGGCTAAGCTCAGATGCTGATTCATGAAACGAGAAACAAGAAAGAGCTGGAGTACAAGACCAGAGCATAGTTGCCGCCGTTTCACCTATCCGCGGCGAAGCCAGAGCAGTGGAGACCAACGCTTTGCGTCTCTCAGCTAGCGCTCGAGCAAAGCCTGAGCGCACGGAGCTGTGCTCGCGCATCCAGCTTTGCCTTCGCTCATAAGGTGAAACGAAGTATAGCTGAATGACTATCTGGGGTTTCAAGCGACGAGCGTCGAAGTGGAGGCTATTTTGCCTTCATTCACTAAGCGCATGAGGTAAATTGAAATTGAAGGAGGGGGCACGTCCCCAGGAGACCGGGAATTTCTTGGCACACAGCTGGCCAAAGCAAATAAGGGTATTCACTAGGCCTTCAAGCAACAATCGGAAAAAATTACAATTAAAAAATTAAGAGTTGCGTGTAGTCTAAGTGCGACTACAAGGCCGCGGGACATGGATCGAGCAAGAGATGCTCCGGGTATCTAAAATAGTCATTCCTTTTGAGGGTGCACACTCCAAGTCGGTCAAGACTGGAGCGACCAATACGTTACTAACTTTAGGAAAACAAAATAATGCCACCATACCGCAACGCAGAGCATAATTAACCAAACCCAACGACTTTGAAATTCGGGTACTCGGTGGAGCGTGTTGTTTCATGTTTTCACTGGCTGATACACCCCAGCAAGATTAAAAAAAAAAATCTCTAGCACGAGAAAGATCGCTACCATTCTGAACTTTCAACAACGACTCGCATCGCACCCGACGTATCGCCACACGCTTCGACACCACATTTGTCTTCTCATGCAGGTTGTGGTGTCTACCTAATCGACGCCCCGATCACGACGTGCTTGGCTCATTCCCCAAGAAAGTCCAACACACAGTGCGGATTTCTCAAACAGTGTACAGAAACTCACGAGGTTTCTGCCGGAAGTCCTTTGTCCCGTTGTCCTCCACTGTCCAAATTAAAAATCGAGAAAGCCGCCCAGCGTCCCCCTTCCCCTTTATATAGTCTCGCCCCTGGCCGATCACATGCACCTCCTCGACCTGTCAAAGTGCCCCCCCCCTCCAAAAAACAAGGCGATAACGCTGGCTCGTCCGGGGATCCGGGAGAGTGGGGAATGGGGGGCGAGGAAGAACGGCCGAGAGGGCGAGGAAGAAGCGGGAAAGCCGGGGCCCCACAGAGCGGCCACGGGGAAAGTTCCTGCAACGGTTAAAACTGGCAAGCCTTTGTGAGTGACATGATCAACAGAAGGGAATCCAAGCCGCTTTGCGAGAAGTCACACACCCCCGAATCAGAAGGTGGGGTAGAAAAAATGGACTTGGTACCTTTCGAATGCTGGGCCGGGTACATCGGTCAAACAGGCAGGGCATGAATTGATCGGCTTCGCGAGCATCACAGCGAGTGAACTTCGCGAGCCGAGTACCACACACACGCTAACCACGGCAACACAAGAACGACTGCTTTTCGAGGCGTTCCCAATTTCGGCTGCACGAAAATCAAAGGAGCTCAACGCCCGTGTTTGCGCCGCACCGTTCCGAAGTGACCCGAATGCACGGGACGTTTCACTTTAGATTTTTATATCGCGGCGCCTGCAGCGAGCCACGTAGGCGAGCGCGCCCGTGACCGAATGTTTATCGTAGCTTGGGTACCACTCCAAAAAGCCGAGGTTCGACACCTGGGAGCGTAGGCACCTTTCGGTTATTTCGGTAAATGTCATGTTCTGTTGTATTCGAAAATTCTGTTTCTTATTGAAAGACTAAATATTATACGCGCCAAGCGGTCTGCGTCAATAGTTTCCAGAAGCTCACGCGTGAACATACGGAGCTCCTCGCGGCAACCGGGTCACTCTTTTCGCCTGCGCTCCATTCTGCCATTAAACTAACAATGACGCACTACGACGTCTGTTATACGCCATTTATTTTTATTTTGGTTTGGCGAAAGTTATTCTCAATAAATGTATAAGTCTCTCAAGTTATTCGTCGACTTATCATTTGTTATTCGTAACATTTTTTGTTAAGGTTGTGGGCTTCTATCTCTGATTCCCACCGACCCCGTCTCCGGATGAATGACGACACAGCAATATTTCGCTCTTGGCAAAGGGGTTTATACACTCACTTATTGCCTTGGGGGGTTTCTGGACCGGGGCGAAGGCTGGGGACTGGTCCGCTGCTACTCCAGCTGCTCTAAGTCCCAGCAGTGGTCGCTCATAATGCGCAGCCGGGCCGTTGCCGTCCAGGGTCGCTCGCCGGTCCGTCCGACCCGGTCCGTCCGTCTGCCCACGTCCGGCAGCACCGGCGTCAGCCAGACCTGCCCCAGTTCGTTGTGCCCGGTTCACCCCCTCGGTTCGTATCACCCGGGTTCCGCCCTCTACTCAGTCCAGAGCGTGCCTTCTATATCCTCAGCCACCGTCGATCACGCGCACCAACACGATATGCTCCCATGTGCCACTACGTGATCCCGGAACCACCTCGGTGATGCCCTGGCGCCCTCGCCCCGCTCGTTCACCCGCCAAGCCACGGAGCCACTCTCGCAGATGGCCCTGGCACCCTGGACTGGGCCCCGGTGGCCGCCAGAGGGGGCGGCAGCCCGGTTGTCGACCCCGGTGGCCACGGAGCCGCTCTGGCAAATGGCCCCGGCGCGCCCCGGCTGGACGCCCCGGGGGGGCCGTAGAGGGGGACGGCGTGCCTCTGTCGTTGACCCGGAGGGGGCCACGGGCGGGGCACCCACATGATCCAGGAGGCGTCCGGGTTTCCTCCGGAGGGAACGGCCTCTCGCCGACAGGGCCTCGACCGCACGGGGGCCCGGAGACGGGGGCCCGGGAGGTCCCGACATGGGGCGGCAGGATGTACGGCCGTCGGACGGATTCCCACAAGGTGCAGGGTAACGGAGCCCACGAAGAGTATAGCCTCCGAGGCCTCGCAGCGAAAGTACAGGACCAGAGCTCACGAAGACCCAACGTAAAGAAGTCCGTGACCCTATCAAGTCGCCACACCCAAGACCTCTGCCTCAGAATTAGGAGTTTTACCACCCAAGACCAAACATCCAACGACGCCGACGTCGGACGCCCAGTCGTCGCAGACCTTGGCCACCGCCGTCGTCGTATACCTACCCGTCGCAACCTAGACAATGACGACTTTCGACAGGGCAGGTCAACGAGAGCATCGAGGATTGGCTGCACCGCTGCGAACGTGTGGCCCGACACCGCGGGTGGTCAGCTGAGCAGTGCTTACAGAACGCCTACTTCTCGCTGGAAAAATCAGCGAGGCACTGATTGGAGAATCACGACACTGCTTTAACTTTGTGGGAGGTGTCTTACTAAGAACGGTAGAAAAAGTCTGCCAGCCAATAACGAAGCGAGAGGGCGGTATACTCTTCCGAACAAAAGCCCAACGCCGAGATGAGTGCATCACCAGCTTCGTCGAGGATGTTCTCCACCTGAGCGCCCGCGCCGTCTCTCAGTGTAGCGCGAAGCAGAAGCTGCACTACCTGATGAGGTGTGTGAAGAGCGCAATATATTCTGCGGTCTTATACAGAATTCCCCGAAGACTCGACGCTTTGTCACGGAGCCGACAAATATAAAACGTGCCCTACTAGCACGCGCGAGACACTAGCAGCGACTTGCCGGCGTCGCTGCCCTTTCGAGTCACAGCTGTCACACACCGGATATTGGCGAGATCAGCAGGGCCGTCGTTAGAGAGGAAATCATGAAGCTCCTACTTGCAGCTGAAAGCCCAGCTTCGCCCTGAATCGCCTATGTTGTCAGGGAAGAAGTTCAGCAAGCGTTGCCAACCTGAGGCTGTCGTCAACGCCTCTTTAAAACAACCGGCACCCGTAGCTCGTCCCCCTCAGTTCCTGTTTTCCTCGCAGTATTCGGTGGCCCCACCACGAGAGGACCCTTTGAAACAGCACATTACCCACAAGGAGCCAAGTTGGCTTGGAACGAATGACGTGTGGAGGGTGGCAGACTTGCGCGAAATATTTTTCTACTCTGTAGCAAGCTGGCCATGTTTATCACCGTTGCTACTACCGCTAGCTTGAGCGAGGGACCAAAGTATCCCCGTTTTTTTTTTCGCGTGCCCGGCGAACCTTCGCCACTCGGATAAGGTGTGCAGTTCACAGCAACACAGCGTGGCTGTTGGCATTTCTTATACCAGATTTCGCGAAGAAGTTTTTCAAGGATGCCATGGCAACGCTACGGCTGGGCATCTTGGCAATAACAGGACACTTGCTCTGGATTTCTGAGAAGTATCACTGACCAAAGCTTCTGAATACTTCATAGAACTACACGAGGTCCTGCCACTATCTGCCAGAATACGGAAGAAACCTCGACGAAGCCAACAGGAGTCTTGAACCCGATTGCACTGCCAACCAACCCGTTCCAGCAGATCGGAATGAATTTGCTCGGCCGGTTTCCACCTTTAACACAGGGCCCCTCTGGATAATTTTCGCAATCGATTACCTAAAATGAGACCGCAGAGACGAAAGTCCTTTCATCGGCAACTGCCGTGGAAGTTTCCAAGATTTTCGTGGAATCCATCGTTTTCCGGCACGGTGCCCCAAAAACCTGACTACAGACATAGTTTCATCGTTCAAGGCACACCTGATGGAAGAGATCCTTCATCTCAGCCACACCAGCTCCCGCTGAACCACTGCGTACCATCCCCAGACCAACGGGCTCACGTACCGGTTAAACAAGACCGTCGCCGACATGGTGTCAATGTATGTTGACGTGGAACACAGAACGTGGGTGAGGTTCTGCTCTTTGCCTAGTGTCGCCTAAAACACAGCGGATCAAGAGACCACTGGAGTTAGGTCGTTTACCCGGTTAACGGTCGCAAGGTAACGAAGATGCTCGATGCGATGCTACCCGATGAGCCAGATGCTCACTGGAGCGACGAGCGCCCCGATGGTTGTTGAATTGGACAGTAGTCCTCCAGGTCACCCGGTTCAGTCATTCAGGACCAATACCGTGTCGGCGATGGCCACTACAACCTCCGTCGTCGCGACGTCCTCTTCCAGCCCGAAAGCAGGTTGTGGGTGTTGGACACCATTCCGTCACACAGCCGGACAGAGAAGCTGTTTGAGCGGTACTTTGGACTCTACAAAATTCTCGGCCGAGTATTTTTACTTGAACTACGAAGTGACACCTGAAGGAACCCAGCTTTCTTCCTGCCGCAGGCCGCGACCCGAGGTGCTGTGGAAATTTGTGTTTCGCCTTTGTCTAACTTTTTCGCCTTCTCCAGGGATTGTTTACGTCACTCTTGTATACGCGTAGCGCGATTGCACCCCTGCTGTAATTGCACTATCATAGTAGTTCACGTCGATCGTCTCAAGCCGTTCCATGCTCGACAGGACTTTGACCGTTGCGTGTTCTATGTTACTGTCCCGTTCACCGTTATTTTTGTTGTGCTTTGTTTTGTTCTTTGTGGCATCGGAGCGTGCATTTTTTTGATAGGGGAAGTAATGCCGTGCGCGCAGCCAGCCAAGTAGGCAGCGCGTCCTGGCCGAATGGTTATGGTGCTTGACCTACCACGTAAGGTGCGGAAATCGGAGCCTGGAAGCGGACGCACAATTTCTGTTATATTTTGTAAATGTCGTGTTCTCGTGCAATCGAGAATTCTGTTTCTTATTTGAGAGTCCGAATGTTTTACTCGCCGAACATTCACCGCCGATTGTTCCAGGAGTCCACGCGTGCTACATAAGGAGCTCCGCGTGGCGAACCGGAGTCACTATTTCGCATGCGCTTGATCCTGCCGTAACGCCGTCATTAACGCCTGTGGCACCTCATATTCGCCATTCATTCTCATTTTGTTTGGAGCACGATCGCTATATCAAACGTTTAGTTTCTGCCGTTATTTGCCGTATCAACGTTTGCCATTCCTGGCAATGTTATCTTCATGCGACAGGGGAACATAACGCTTCGCGGACCTGATCAGCTGAGCAGCCAAGCCGGTGCAGTAGTAATGAGCGGCGCCACTGCTTTGTGTGCGGGGAATAAAGCGGGTGGTTAACTCTTCCCATGAACTGCGGCTAGAGTCATCGATATTACATCTAAATCCTTTTTTTAGAACGTATTAAAAAACACGTGTCCCAATTAAGCCACTTTTTGTATCTTTTCACTTAGGTATATCTTTAAGATTCATTCGCTACGTGTCGTTAAAATTTATAACTAAAGCACCCAGACCGAGAAAGTTGGCCGGCTGATAACAGATAATAGCTTCGTAGCTTATGTGGAACTTCCTGTATTACCGTAATATGCCGCACAAGGCGCCAGCTTCGTTCTAGCGCCCACTATTAACATTTTCCAAAGTTGGAAATTCAGCAAATTACACGGTAAGCGTCCAATTTGACCGGACAAGTGCTTATGTCTAGATTGACGCAGTTTTTAGTGAAAGTGGGGTGGGAGCTCGTCCGACATTTCAAGGTGTACATTACATTTACGATGAAGAAGAGTATACTGGAAAGGGTGAGGCGGTATCTCCAGTTTCTGAAGTCAGGAGCGTCAAGACTTCAAATCAAGACCATTGCCGCATGATTATGATTTGACATTTTGTTTTTCCAAAGCTTTTGCCTTTTTGGAACGAGGGGGGGGAGGGTCCTCAAAGAGCGATGACCGGTGAAACACTGAGACTTTAGGGGCAAGCTCCTTCCCGCCTTCTGTCTCCACTTTGGAAGAACGAACGCTGAAGTAAAGGTTACCCCTCTCCAGCATGGTGTTCACTAAAGTAAAGCAAATAACAGAAACAGCTTCCTCAAACTTTTAAAGAGGCCCTGCAATCCTATTTAAGCGTCTACATTATTTCGTTTTCCTAGTCTCCTGTGGTTTGGGTAACCTAGCGGGCACGCTAGAGAAACTAAATATCAGTGCTTAACCGGACGATGTGGAAACCTCCTCTGTTTGACGATGGGCGCATCGTGGTGTCGAACGCGCGCGGCATGTGACGAAATCGTGACGTTATTGGTCCTGACGTCAGCCAAGGAGAGAGAGCTGCACCTTTCCCGGGCAGCTCTATATCCTCGACCTTAACTACTTTCCCCGTCCTCCCCTTTCTCCCCACATTCCTCAGTCACCGGAGGCGAGGAGAATCCCCCGGCGCGAGAAAAGGGAGGACAGAGGAGCAAGCGACGTTATAAAAAAGGTTTATTTTTTGCTTGCTTTTGTAATTTTTATTTACTTATAACTTTTAAAATAAAGCGAATATCGAGAGAAGAAAAGTTCACTAACGCACTACGTTCAGTGCGTTCAGGTTTCAATGCGAATTTAAAAAAAAAAGTAAAAACAAATCGTTTAAGGGCCTCTTTAACCTTTGGCCACCTGTAGCTATATCTGAGGCAAAATTTGCCTCGGATCTTCGGTGCGCACGCTTGCTTGCATTATGCTTACGGGAAGTACAGAATAACTTGAATTGATGTGTTCGCTGCTAATCCAACGCCAATGGGCATAGTGCATCCAACAATAGTCACTGAAGAAACAAGAGCTGGAGGACGTCTCTCTCAGATGGCCGGCCTCTAGCCGGCACAAGTCGAATTTCGTCGGGTTTTCGCTCCGTGTGCACGCCCGAGGTTCACGACGTGCTCAAGTGTTATCGAAAGTTCGTAACTCTCGCTTGAGGTAGTGCCACTGAGCGCTTCTCCCGGCTTTTTTTTATTTATTCTGGCAGTACAAATAAAAATCTTTGCGCGTGCATTGAAGATCTGGTAAATTGCGACTCGTTGGTGAGTGCTCTCGTTTTAGCTTCCTTTTAGTGCGTGCACAATTCTTGTGAAAAAAAAGTCGAGATGACCACCCTATAGCCTTCACTGCTCTGTAAGCCATACATCGAGTGGCAACTTTTCTATACAAGCACAAATACGAAGTTTAAGCCGCACTTTGCGGAGTTCGCCGACTACACTCTAGGAACAACAACGCGAGGTTATTGTCGCAAGAGTCAAGCTGGCGCGTTGCATAAATGTCAGCAGGAACCTTGTTTTTAACGAGTCTAGCGATCCATGTAAGTCATTTGTGTAGGCAACTAATTTCCACCGGCTCCTTGGTTGTGCAAAAACTTTAGGTGTAAAAGCGCCTATTGAGATAAGTGCATTTACTCGCGGCCTCACTTGTGATCTACGAATAAACTCGGGGCTCCAATTCAACCTGCGAAAGTGGTTGACCAGCAAAAGTGTGGTATCACCCACAACAACTGCCCACTGCACTATACCAAATGATTGAAGAAAGAAAAGTAACTGCACGGTACCAAAACTTTTTATATGCAGGGTGTGTCTCGTAAGAGTGACAAAAATTTCTTAAAATTAGTGCATTTGAGGTAAAAAGAGAATTTTCTTTGGAACCGCATCACTCCCGGTGGTGGACGTCAAAAAGGCTTTGGTACTTACTAATTAGTTCGACAATTACACCAAAAAAGACTAATTATCATTGAATAAGTGAAAATAGACATATGGTTCCATTTAGAAAACTGCTGAGCGTCACCAAAACCCTCAAAATTAGTCATGTTCACAAAGACTTCTAACGTATGAGAAGCGTAGTAGTGCACTAAAGTTACCACTCGTGGCGTAGGTACTAGGCTGACGATTGCGGTTAGGCGACCGCGCGATTTTTCCGTCTCTCACGAGGGCCCCAGATACATATATAATTGAGGAGTCTGGACATTTATTCTCCCCGATAACCTCTCGCCGTAGCTTCGCTCTTCCCAGACACTTCCCATAAAAATGACACAACTTTAGGAACCACCTAGCAACGGAAAACGCCGGTGGAACGGCGCTGGCCTGTCCACTTTACCAATCCCAGGCCAATGCCTAGCGAGTTCAGGGCCGCATTGTTATTCTGCGCGAAGGCCCTTATTTTTCAGGTTTCTGGCGAGAAAATGGTTGGTTGTCTTACAGTTAGATGTTCCAATCAGAGCCGTCACGGTTCTCAGTAATTTTATGATAAAAATAATTAAACGTTCAAAAAATACAGTTGAATTAAATTATGCGTGACAAATGGTCAGGCATGATTTGATTCATGCATGCTTTAATTTTGATGAACGCATGACTAACACGGGACTCACGCATGACTCACGCATAAGTCACGCATGATTTTATTTTGGATGCTTAAGAAAGGTTCCTGTCTTTGTGAGGTAAGGATTTTTGCTTCATCTTGGACATATTTTTAAAATGGATTTTTTGTTGCAGTAGCGAGGAAAGCTATCTACTAGCTACGACACAAAGCTCGCATGTAATGTGCAATGTGAATAATAGCAGCACGAGACAGGACTGTACCCTGGATGTGAATCTCTTCCACCTGCCTTCTGCTCTAAACCGCCAAGTGAATTATTATATTGTTGAATTGATGCCTTCCAGTAAATGTTATTTTTGTATAAAATAGCTGTGTTTGTTGTCGTTCTAAAATTAATTTTCTTGAAATGACAAGACGCTAAATGCTGGGATCTCAGTGCCGTTTGTAAACGGCCCATCAATTGAGTTGAAATCTATTAAAACGAGCAAGCTTACCCTTCACGAAGATGCCGCCTGGCGGTGAGTCGCTCAATGTTTATTTCGCAACCTTCCGTTACAAAATAGACGGCTCTAACGTTACAGAAAAATGTTAGTGCCGGCGCCGTTCTTAATTACATCTAACTCTAACAACCTTTAATTTTTTTTCTCTCTCTTCGAAACTTTCTGGCATCCTAGATGTTCGGAAAACAATATCGCTGCTTCAATGCTGAGAAAGTTCTTTAGAGGCCGGCGGTACGCATGCATGGCGTGAGCATTCCATACCAGGAGTAGCGATCACTTCGATCAAGTCATCCCGTCTGACACGCTGACGGATGGTCAACAGCAGACGCAATTAGGAAGACACAAAGCTCCGGGAAAATCTTTGACGAAGTGCTTTATCTCACTTTACAATCTAACAAACAATTTTCTTCGGAAACACAGGCAACGATGGCATTCTCTACGCTCTCTTGTAAGATAACTCTACGGAAGGCCCCTCAGCTGCGAATCAGAAGCTGTTATCTTTGCGCACCACTAAAATAACAAGAGGCGTCCACTAGAACTGAAAATTCCAACATTTGCGCGAGCGTCACTTGCGGGACGCACCAATCGCCCGCGAAGCATATGAACGGGATGGTGACGCGGCGCGTACGGAGGGAGAATAGACAAGGTAACCGGGAACTCACTTAACATGGCTCCTGCATGATCACGACACAACCCAAATACTGATAATGGATGAGTGAAAACACAATGAAACAGTCATATGCTTGGAGGAAACCGAGAACTAAGCAAAACGGGCATAGGTACCCGGCGTCTGGTTGGAATAGAAGATGGCGAAACGGGAATGGCCTGGCACCCGCTTGACGAGTCACTGACGTAGAGTTGACGAGTTGTCACGAGGCCACGACAGCTGGTCAGACTCTCCTTTACATACGGCTCTGAGAATAGCCCCAGACCATTACCTGTTCCACGAGTGGTAACTTTAGAGGAACTACTACGCTTCTCACGCGCTCAAAGTATTTCTGAAGATAACAAATTTTGGGTTTTTTGATGACATTCAGCAAGTTTCTAATTGCAACCATATTTTTATTTTCACTATTTCAAGGTTGATTTAGTATTTTTAGTTAATTAGCGAAATTATGAGTAAGTAGCGCACGTTTTATGGCATCCGCCACGACGAGTAATGCGCTCCCTAAACATATTATTTTTTACCTCGAATATTCTAATTTCAGCAATTATTTTGTCACACTTATGTGAAATACCCTGTATGAAAGGCTAGTGAAGTCACTCGCCACGCCGCAAGCTGCCGTCGCCGCGGCAGCTTGCACAACAGTAATATTTAACTGGAAACATATGCCGTGAGCACTACGTCGTAAGCATTGTTATCAGAAACGCCTTATCATCAACTACGTCGTTCGGATACTTGTTTTGTGCTTGTTCTTTATTAAAACGAATGCAGTGTTGTATGGTATATGCGTGATATGAAAGTTTTCGCTTGAATCGCTGAAGCATTTCTTTTTCGTGAGGACGCCGATACGTAAATATTTGACCAACGAGTCATGTACAACTTCGCTGTAAATGGAGTCGCTGGATTAAAAAACAAATGATATACATGTGATGCTCCAGACAGTGTTTCACTTCAAGTCCGAACGCAGCCAACATTGCGATCTCAGAGAAAGAATAGAACTGCGCTGAACGTGTCTCCTCGGCTCATCTTTATGTTTGTTATCATGAAAGAATGTTTGGGGTCTTGCGTGCCAAACCAATGACAGGAATGTGGCAGGCCCCAGCGGAGGACTGAGGATTAAATCGATAACCTGGGATATCTTGACGTGCAACCAAAAGCTCAGTTACCTGGCGCCTTCTACGCAATACGCCCATGTCAGATTGCGGTCAACTCGGCCGGGATTGGAACCAGCAACCTCGGGATGCGCAGGCCGGCGCTTGCCTCGGGGCTATCGAGGCTGTCTGTTTGCTATTCTCTTTCTTACTGCGTGAAATATTTGTCAGAGGGGTTAATGTTACGGGAATAGAATCATTGCCACCTGAGCTTCTGGGTACGTTTTACACCTCCATTTTCAGGAGGACTTGTAGCTGCGCGCACCACTGTGGCGAGGCTGCGCGTTTGCTATCCCCTGCTAAACTAATCACGCAAAGTAAAGGCGGCATAATCCCGCATTATTCTTTTATTCCGCAATTGGTTTAGCCGGCGGTTGCAAACGCACAAAGACGACCGCCATGAAGATGCACGCTTGGCGTTGCTTGACTGGCCTCGTCGGAATTTTTAGCGTTTCGACTTGTTCTGAAACGGAGTATAGCTTCTACACAAAAGCGTCTATTAGGAACGCTAAAAAAGCGGTTCCAAATCACGAAGTTGAAACTCGACGTGCCTTGATGCATTCCCTCACAATTGGTTGTCAAGGTGCAAATATTCTGTATTCTCCTTTGCAGTGGCCACCCCACTGGCCTGCCTTCTGGGTGAAACTTACGCGGTGGTGATCCTCCGCGACGGTTTGTGCGACTACATCATTTATATGCACTTGAAGTTTAACGGATGATGGAACACGTGAAGAGAAACATCGGTTTGTACAAAGCCTCAGTAGAGTAATACACAATGTCGCGGGGAACGGCAGAATTTCACGGCAGTTTATTTATGTTGAGTCATCTATTTTGAACATTGCACAGGAAGTCCATTTCTACCGCCATTAGTTATTATTTGAGTTAACGTTACCACACAGCCTTTTTTCATTACTTTGAAGCTTTCGGTTTTAATTGCTTTGTTTGTTTGCATTTTTGCCATCAGAAGTTAAAGATAAAATGGAACAACCATGTCTAGTCGATGTTTTTAATTCTTACGAGAAAAAGTATATTTTGCTGTGTGCAAAACTGTGAAATTGTCACGGAACGTTTTGGGGAAAAAATAAGATTGCATCTTCCGAACCAAAATCAGAAGTCGCTGTCGGTCACGTACGCACTTTGCGACTTGCGCGAAGCTGACATTTTGTTTAGCGATAATAATAATACAATAATATTAATTAGGGTGTGCAATAGTGGTTCGAATCGAATAGCGCAGTGTCATCCCTAGCATCAACTAGCGCAAAGAAAACCGGTGGCATCGGCGTTCCTTTGTACCGTAAAGGCTATGAATGACGTTGTGCTATTCGATTCAAACCACTATTCGCACGTCCCTTATATTAATGTTAATCTTTATTTTGTGTGCCCATAAACAACCACATCGGTCTTCTTCTTGGTGCACAAACACAAATATTAAAACCAGCAAACAAGCAAAAATCCTAAAAACACAAAAAATTAAGAGACAAATGTAAGGTTATCCAAATGGCGACGGTAAATTGTAACAGCGGCAGATATATCAAGGTGGGGTGGAGCGATGGAGTTATATAATGACTGAATCCGAGAAAGAGGTGAGGCATTGCACAGTGAGTGAACATAGAAGCAAACGAAATGCCTGGTTGGACGTGAAGGAACAGGAAAGTTCACCCTTTCAAGGAGTTGCGGAGAATCCAATGCACCATTAGCAACCTTGTGCAGAAAAACATTACGTTATAACGCAAGAACTGTTGCTATGCGCTTGAGATATCTTGTGCAGACACTGTACATAGAGTCAACTGTTTCCTGTTGTTTACAAAGTGTGGCTATGTTGTAATAAATATCGCAAACTTGACTAATGTTAAAAATTGTAAATTCAGAGCGTTTGGGTGTGCGTATATAATTATTCTCGAAACCCTGAAGATTTTAATGTTATTACAGTGCATGCGTTTAATATTTATACAAGTTTTATTCAAAGAACAAACGTGCATTGTTTTGAGAAGTCACTCAAATGAAGGAAAGTTACAAATTCCCCTAATGTTTTGTAAATTATGGAACTTCGTCTTCAATGTTGTTTTAGTATTTTCAAATCAAGCAGTACAATTTGCTTTATCAGGTGCTTTAAGTATATCTTGCAATATAAGTTTAGCTAGTTTTTCATTTAAGGGCGCCACCTGTGACCTACTAAGCAGAACAGCCCCTGGTGTTCTTGTAAAAAATAAAGTGCCGATTTCAAGAAAGGGACAAGAGTAGGTATTCATGTACATATATATATATGTACCTGAACAGAGAGTGCAATGGAAGGATTTTGTTAAATTAAATATATGTAAAAATGTTTGTAGATAAACAGAAAATGTCACCTCTCCCTCTTTCAACAATAAATACATTCCACCGATTTCTGGATTCTCCAAACACCTCTCTTGTTTACAAAAGTCGGTGTGGTAAGAAACTTGAGAGGCTCCTCTTACACACGTCCGTATGTTCAAAACGGGAGTCTGGCGTCAGTAAATTGACAAGCGAAGTAAGGAAGAAGGTTGCCTGTGCGGAGTGCACCACAGTCGGACTGCCCTTGTCGGTGACCGTGCTCAAGAGATATAAGCAAATGGTAGGTTGAGAGCTGTGAGATAAAACTGGGGTGTTCGCTTCCACACGGGCGTCCATGGTGCAAGCGGCGTCATCGTGAGCACCGGCTGTGGCGGCTTCTGCTTGACTACTGGTCCTCACCTGTTTCTATCGCTGACCGTTAAGCAGGTTTCACATGCAGCGATTCCACGGCCGAAATCACTGCCACCAGCGGCGCGGCGGCACGGATCGCGAGGTTTCATTTCACATGAGCATTTTCTGCCGTTGCGATGGCCGATGTTGCTTGCAGAAAGCAGATACGATCACTTTCACGGCCTCAGTCACCTCTTCCCAGAGTTTCTCTTTGGTCCCATTGTTTCTAAATGTTTTAAGCTGCGCCTCCCGAAGAACCCGACGCTTCGACACTTCTTATAAGCAGTTCATTGAACTAGCCGCGATACATTTTCTTACTTGCTGGATGAACTGTGTTCTGAAAGAGCATGTCAAGGTCACTTAGTTCTTTTAATTTTCTAGCTAGCGCTCGCACAAGCCACTTCCGATTAGCTGTCTCTAGCGCTCGCTACACTTGGTACTCAGGCGAGGAAAATAAAAAAGAGCCGCGCGTTTCATTGAAACAACAAAGTCCGAGGAAGGGGACAGCAATCGCCCTCCTTCATAATCTCCTGAACAGTTGCGACGCCACTGCTGAAGCAAAGAAGCTCGACCCGCCGGAAAACAAAAAACCGCAAAGCAGTCGCTTGCGTGCTTTCTCTGCTTGTCGTCTGCTTCAAGAACGTGAAAGATGCCGCCGTCGTATGCGCCAGCTTTCCCGCTATGTTTTTCATCCTGTCACGTAATTTAATGCCGCACGGTGAGTGGCCAGCTGGAAAGTTGCCGCACTGCCGCGACGAAAAATTTCTAACCTTGTGGAACCGTGCCGCTCTGCCGCTGCGGCTGGCCAGAGCGCCGCGAAGGCAGAAATCGCGCCGCTCTATAGCGCCAAAATCGCTGTATGTGATACCTGCTTAAAAGTTCAAAACGCGTTATTGCGCTTATACTTGGAGATGCATATAGAAAAGAAAATGTTCAACAATGAAACTTTCAGAGCGTGAGGGATCAGGACACTCGTTATGTCTGAAGGCGGAGAGACTTCCTTGAAGGAAGTTTCCCCTTCAGAATAACGGATTTAAGGTGCGTAAACTGATTCAGCCGCTACAGTAGCTGAGGGCAGGACGGTCGGACTTATCGGAACCTGGCGGAACTTTCGTTCCGGAAAAAGCAGTCGTGCAAGAGCTTAACAGGAACACTTCTCGAGGATATGAGCTGGGATGCGCAAACGGCGACTACGCATCCGATACAACTAGGTTATGATATAAACTAAGCAGCATCAAAAGCGCAAGTCACTGGGCCTTTTTTCTGTTTATGCTTGGTTCGGCAATTTTAGGATACATGCAAAAACACGACGAACACAATGATGGGGAGACATTTGACGTGGTATTATGCGGAGAGGAAGTCGTCTGCTTCCTGCGCAGGAGTCGCGGTGACATCAGAACGACGCCAAGCTCTAATCAGCCGACTGCAAAAAATAAAAACAAATAGTGGATAGATCTTAATGCTAGGTGCTTTGAGGTCTAACCACTATTTTTTCTTATGTCAACCAACAAGAACTCGGGGTCGTTCTGACGTCACCGCAACTCCTGCTAAAGAAACAGACGAATGGCTCTCCGCATTGGTGATATGAGCTCATAGCTTTGGCAACGTCTGCACTTAAAGGGACACTGGAAAAAAAAACGTTTTTAAGGGCACATATGGGGCTCTTATTTTTTAAACTATTTTGCCCATCTCAAAGACGCTTTACGCGCAATACTTACGCCATTAGATCAATTTAGCTGGAGGTTACATTCCGCTCTAAGCCCCCCCCACCAAATCAGTGGCCCCGTGCATTACTACTGGACTGGCTTGGCTGCTCGACCGAGCAGGCTAACAAGCGTTGTTGCTCCCTTTCACGTCATACGGTCTGATCTAGTCTGGAATTCTCAGCACCGCCTGCTAGTTGTGCAAGCAGACGAGTGGCAGCTTCCGATATTGTGTGCTATTTCAACGCCCTCTGTGTGTATTCAGATAAGGACGGTCATGGTGGCGTCATGCCTATTTTTTGTTTTAAATCAAATTTTTATGAGATAGCTTAACCTGTTCACACAACGGGACAAACCTTACTTTTTCAAGATACGTTCTTGTATTCACGAAAAAATTGTATTCGAGAGAAGGTTGCAACAATAATTTTCTCAACTGAGCGATGACTCAAATTGGATGGCCCGAGAAAAAAAGAGTGCAACTTTCTACACCGTGAAACATGGTTACGTTCAATTCACGCATTCATTACTGCCGTAATTTATTAAAGTTAACTTACATGAGAATATATTTCAAGCAAAATAAAATGCAGAAACTTGGCATCTTGAATAAATCTTATATAATGTGGGATTTTTCTGACGAATTTTTAAGTCGCCTTAGAATTTATATCTTAAAGCTGAAACTTTTGTTTCGAGTGCTTAATGCTTTGTGACCTTTCAGCGAATTAGGTATCGTTTTACTGTTGAAAGTTTTTTCTGCATTCTACACGAGAAATTCGTAAAAATAAAAAAAAGTCCATATTTGTGATTTTGCGAGGCAATTAAAAAAAAAACATTCTCGATTTTTTTCAAATTTTAGCCGATGGGTCCTTGATGACTGACATTTACAAATCCGCAAAAACGCGTGACCTTATTTTGCCTAAAAAAAATTTAGCCAGGTCATGGGGTATCAGTTACCGCTGGGGTCGTTCCAGTCATAACGACCAGTGTTGCATGAGTGACGGATGCCACAGTATCCGTACTTGGTAATAATAATGCCCCCAGCGCCATTGAAGCACTATAAAAATAACACGTGCACTTGTTTTCATCGCTGATGTGGTTGATGCTGCCCAAGGAATGCATAACTTTTGTGGCGCGTCCAGAAGCTACTGACTGCCATCCCTCCTCGCGACAGAAGCCAACTCATCCCACCAGCGCATTCCCTTTCCCTTCAAGCCCCTTCGTACCAACCACATGCACCTGCGAACAGAACCTACAACCGCCATCCCCACCTCACGAACAGAAGCCGACTCATCACCCCGCGCTTTCCTTTCCTTCAAGTCCCTCCGTACCAACCAATGCACCTACCGAACAGAACCCACAACTCGCCATCCCTCCTCGCGAACAGAAGCCGACTAATCCCCCCGCGCTTCCCTTTCCCTTCAAGCCCCTTCGTACCAACCATGCACCTGCGAACAGAACCTGCAACCGCCATCCATCCTCGCGAACAGAAGCCGACTCATCCCACCCGCGCTTCCCTTTCCCTTCAAGCCCCTTCGTACCAACCATGCACCTGCGAACAGAACCTACAACCGCCATCCCTCCTCGCGAACAGAAGCCGACTCATCCCTCCCGCGCTTCCCTTTCCCTTCAAGCCCCTTCGTACCAACCATGCACCTGCGAACAGAACCTGCAACCGCCATCCCTCCTCGCGAACAGAAGCCGACTCATCCCACCCGCGCTTCCCTTTCCCTTCAAGCCCCTTCGTACTAACCATGCACCTGCGAACAGAACCTACAACCGCCATCCCTCCTCGCGAACAGAAGCCGACTCATCCTCCCCGCGCTTCCCTTTCCCTTCAAGCCCCTTCGTACCAACCATGCACCTGCGAACAGAACCTGCAACCGCCATCCCTCCTCGCGAACAGAAGCCGACTCATCCCACCCGCGCTTCCCTTTCGCTTCAAGCCCCTTCGTACCAACCATGCACCTGCGAACAGAACCTGCAACCGCCATCCCTCCTCGCGAACAGAAGCCGACTCATCCCCCCGCGCTTCCCTTTCCGCTTCGAAGCCCCTTCGTACGAACCATGCACCTGCGAACAGAACCTACAACCGCCATCCCTCCTCGCGAACAGAAGCCGACTTATCCCCCCGCGCTTCCTCTTTCTCTTCAAGCCCCTTCGTACCAACCATGCACCTGCGAACAGAACCTGCAACCGCCATCCCTCCTCGCGAACAGAAGCCGACTCATCCTCCCCGCGCTTCCCCTTCCTTTCGCTTGAAGCCCCTTCGTACCAAGCCATTGCACCTGCGAACAGAACCTACAACCGCCATCCCTCCTCGCGAACAGAAGCCGACTCTATCCCCCACCGCGATTCCCTTTCCCTTCAAGCCCCTTCGTACCAACCATGCACCTGCGAACAGAACCTGCAACCGCCATCCCTCCTCGCGAACAGAAGCAGACTCATCCACCCGCGCTTCCCTTTCCCTTCAAGCCCCTTCGTACCAAACCATGCACCTGCGAACAGAACCTGCAACCGCCATCCCTCCTCGCGAACAGAAGCCGACTCATCCCACCCGCGCTTCCCTTTCGCTTGAAGCCCCTTCGTACCAACCATTCACCTGCGAACAGAACCTACAACCGCCATCCCTCCTCGCGAACAGAAGCCGACTCAATCCCCCGCGCTTCCCTTTCCCTTCAAGCCCCTTCGTACCAACCATGCACCTGCGAACAGAACCTGCAACCGCCATCCCTCCTCGCGAACAGAAGCCGACTCATCCCCCCGCGCTTCCCTTTCCCTCTCAAGCCCCTTCGTACCAACCATGCACCTGCGAACAGAACCTGCAACCGCCATCCCTCCTCGCGAACAGAAGCCGACTCATCCCCCCGCGCTTCCCTTTCCCTTCAAGCCCCTTCGTACCAACCATGCACCTGCGAACAGAACCTACAACCGCCATCCCTCCTCGCGAACAGAAGCCGACTTATCCCCCCCGCGATTCCCTTTCCCTTCAAGCCCCTTCGTACCAACCATGCACCTGCAAACAGAACCTGCAACCGCCATCCCTCCTCGCGAACAGAAGCCGACTCATCCCCCCGCGCTTCCCTTTCCCTTCAAGCCCCTTCGTACCAACCATGCACCTGCGAACAGAACCTGCAACCGCCATCCCTCCTCGCGAACAGAAGCCGACTCATCCCACCCGCGCTTCCCTTTCCCTTGAAGCTCCCTTCGTACAAACCATGCACCTGCGAACAGAACCTACAACCGCCATCCCTCCTCGCGAACAGAAGCCGACTCATCCCACCGCGCTTCCCTTTCCCTTCAAGCCCCTTCGTACCAACCATGCACCTGCGAACAGAACCTAGCAACCGCCATCCCTCCTCGCGAACAAAAGCCGACTTATCCCCCCGCGCTTCTCTTTCTCTTCAAGCCCCTTCGTACCAACCATGCACCTGCGAACAGAACCTGCAACCGCCATCCCTCCTCGCGAACAGAAGCCGACTCATCCCACCCGCGCTTCCCTTTCCGCTTGAAGCCCCTTCGTACCAACCATGCACCTGCGAACAGAACCTGCAACCGCCATCCCTCCTCGCGAACAGAAGCCGACTCATCCCACCCGCGCTTCCCTTTCGCTTCAAGTCCCTTCGTACAAACCATGCACCTGCGAACAGAACCTGCAACCGCCATCCCTCCTCGCGAACAGAAGCCGACTCATCCCACCCGCGCTTCCCTTTCCCTTCGAAGCCCCTTCGTACAAACCATGCACCTGCGAACAGAACCTACAACCGCCATCCCTCCTCGCGAACAGAAGCCGACTCATCCCCACCGCGCTTCCCTTTCCCTTCAAGCCCCTTCGTACCAACCATGCACCTGCGAACAGAACCTGCAACCGCCATCCCTCCTCGCGAACAGAAGCCGACTCATCATCCCACCCCGCGCTTCCCTTTCGCTTCAAGCCCCTTCGTACCAACCATGCACCTGCGAACAATGAACCTGCGACAACCGCCATCCCTCCTCGCTGAACAGAAGCCGAACCTCACTCCATCCCCCCGCGCTTCCCTTTCCCTTGCAAGCCCCTTCGTACCAACCATGCACCTGCGAACAGAACCTACAACCGCCATCCCTCCTCGCGAACAGAAGCCGACTCATCCCACCCGCGCTTCCCTTTCCCTTCAAGCCCCTTCGTACCAACCATGCACCTGCGAACAGAACCTACAACCGCCATCCCTCCTCGCGAACAGAAGCCGACTCATCACCCCGCGCTTCCCTTTCCCTTCAAGCCCCTTCGTACCAACCATGCACCTGCGAACAGAACCTGCAACCGCCATCCCTCCTCGCGAACAGAAGCCGACTCATCCCACCCGCGCTTCCCTTTCCCTTCAAGCCCCTTCGTACCAACCATGCACCTGCGAACAGAACCTGCAACCGCCATCCCTCCTCGCGAACAGAAGCCGACTCATCCCACCCCGCGCTTCCCTTTCCCTTCAAGCCCCTTCGTACCAACCATGCACCTGCGAACAGAACCTGCAACCGCCATCCCTCCTCGCGAACAGAAGCCGACTCATCCCACCTGCGCTTCCCTTTCCCTTCAAGCCCCTTCGTACCAACCATGCACCTGCGAACAGAACCTGCAACCGCCATCCCTCCTCGCGAACAGAAGCCGACTCATCCTCCCGCGCTTCCCTTTCCCTTCAAGCCCCTTCGTACCAACCATGCACCTGCGAACAGAACCTGCAACCGCCATCCCTCCTCGCGAACAGAAGCCGACTCATCCCCCCGCGCTTCCCTTTCCCTTCAAGCCCCTTCGTACCAACCATGCACCTGCGAACAGAACCTGCAACCGCCATCCCTCCTCGCGAACAGAAGCCGACTCATCCCCCCGCGCTTCCCTTTCCCTTCAAGCCCCTTCGTACCAACCATGCACCTGCGAACAGAACCTGCAACCGCCATCCCTCCTCGCGAACAGAAGCCGACTCATCCCCCCGCGCTTCCCTTTCCCTTCAAGCCCCTTCGTACCAACCATGCACCTGCGAACAGAACCTGCAACCGCCATCCCTCCTCGCGAACAGAAGCCGACTCAATCCCCCGCGCTTCCCTTTCCCTTCAAGCCCCTTCGTACCAACCATGCACCTGCGAACAGAACCTGCAACCGCCATCCCTCCTCGCGAACAGAAGCCGACTCAATCCCCCCGCGCTTCCCTTTCCCTTCAAGCCCCTTCGTACCAACCATGCACCTGCGAACAGAACCTGCAACCGCCATCCCTCCTCGCGAACAGAAGCCGACTCATCCCACCGCGCTTCCCTTTCCCTTCAAGCCCCTTCGTACCAACCATGCACCTGCGAACAGAACCTGCAACCGCCATCCCTCCTCGCGAACAGAAGCCGACTCTATCCCCCCGCGATTCCCTTTCCCTTCAAGCCCTTCGTACCAACCATGCACCTGCGAACAGAACCTACAACCGCCATCCCTCCTCGCGAACAGAAGCCGACTCAATCCCCCCGCGCTTCCCTTTCCCTTCAAGCCCCTTCGTACCAACCATGCACCTGCGAACAGAACCTGCAACCGCCATCCCTCCTCGCGAACAGAAGCCGACTCATCCCCCCGCGCTTCCCTTTCCCTTCAAGCCCCTTCGTACCAACCATGCACCTGCGAACAGAACCTGCAACCGCCATCCCTCCTCGCGAACAGAAGCCGACTCATCCCACCCGCGCTTCCCTTTCCCTTCAAGCCCCTTCGTACCAACCATGCACCTGCGAACAGAACCTACAACCGCCATCCCTCCTCGCGAACAGAAGCCGACTCATCCCACCTGCGCTTCCCTTTCCCTTCAAGCCCCTTCGTACCAACCATGCACCTGCGAACAGAACCTGCAACCGCCATCCCTCCTCGCGAACAGAAGCCGACTCATCCCACCCGCGCTTCCCTTTCCCTTCAAGCCCCTTCGTACCAACCATGCACCTGCGAACAGAACCTACAACCGCCATCCCTCCTCGCGAACAGAAGCCGACTCATCCCCCGCGCTTCCCTTTCCCTTCAAGCCCCTTCGTACCAACCATGCACCTGCGAACAGAACCTACAACCGCCATCCCTCCTCGCGAACAGAAGCCGACTCATCCCCCCGCGCTTCCCTTTCCCTTCAAGCCCCTTCGTACCAACCATGCACCTGCGAACAGAACCTGCAACCGCCATCCCTCCTCGCGAACAGAAGCCGACTCATCCCACCCGCGCTTCCCTTTCCCTTCAAGCCCCTTCGTACCAACCATGCACCTGCGAACAGAACCTACAACCGCCATCCCTCCTCGCGAACAGAAGCCGACTCATCCCACCCGCGCTTCCCTTTCCCTTCAAGCCCCTTCGTACCAACCATGCACCTGCGAACAGAACCTACAACCGCCATCCCTCCTCGCGAACAGAAGCCGACTCATCCCACCGCGCTTCCCTTTCCCTTCAAGCCCCTTCGTACCAACCATGCACCTGCGAACAGAACCTGCAACCGCCATCCCTCCTCGCGAACAGAAGCCGACTCATCCCCCGCGCTTCCCTTTCCCTTCAAGCCCCTTCGTACCAACCATGCACCTGCGAACAGAACCTGCAACCGCCATCCCTCCTCGCGAACAGAAGCCGACTCATCCCACCCGCGCTTCCCTTTCCTTGAAGCCCCTTCGTACAAACCATGCACCTGCGAACAGAACCTACAACCGCCATCCCTCCTCGCGAACAGAAGCCGACTCATCCCACCCGCGCTTCCCTTTCCCTTCAAGCCCCTTCGTACCAACCATGCACCTGCGAACAGAACCTACAACCGCCATCCCTCCTCGCGAACAGAAGCCGACTCATCCTCCCCGCGCTTCCCTTTCCCTTCAAGCCCCTTCGTACCAACCATGCACCTGCGAACAGAACCTGCAACCGCCATCCCTCCTCGCGAACAGAAGCCGACTCATCCCACCCGCGCTTCCCTTTCCCTTGCAAGCCCCTTCGTACCAACCATGCACCTGCGAACAGAACCTACAACCGCCATCCCTCCTCGCGAACAGAAGCCGACTCATCCCACCGCGCTTCCCTTTCCCTTCAAGCCCCTTCGTACCAACCATGCACCTGCGAACAGAACCTGCAACCGCCATCCCTCCTCGCGAACAGAAGCCGACTCATCCCACCGCGCTTCCCTTTCCCTTCAAGCCCCTTCGTACCAACCATGCACCTGCGAACAGAACCTGCAACCGCCATCCCTCCTCGCGAACAGAAGCCGACTCATCCCACCCGCGCTTCCCTTTCCCTTCGAAGCCCCTTCGTACCAACCATGCACCTGCGAACAGAACCTACAACCGCCATCCCTCCTCGCGAACAGAAGCCGACTCATCCCACCCGCGCTTCCCTTTCCCTTGAAGCCCCTTCGTACAAACCATGCACCTGCGAACAGAACCTACAACCGCCATCCCTCCTCGCGAACAGAAGCCGACTCATCCCCCGCGCTTCCCTTTCCCTTCAAGCCCCTTCGTACCAACCATGCACCTGCGAACAGAACCTACAACCGCCATCCCTCCTCGCGAACAGAAGCCGACTCATCCCACCCGCGCTTCCCTTTCCCTTCAAGCCCCTTCGTACCAACCATGCACCTGCGAACAGAACCTGCAACCGCCATCCCTCCTCGCGAACAGAAGCCGACTCATCCCACCCGCGCTTCCCTTTCCCTTCAAGCCCCTTCGTACCAACCATGCACCTGCGAACAGAACCTACAACCGCCATCCCTCCTCGCGAACAGAAGCCGACTCATCCCACCGCGCTTCCCTTTCCCTTCAAGCCCCTTCGTACCAACCATGCACCTGCGAACAGAACCTACAACCGCCATCCCTCCTCGCGAACAGAAGCCGACTCATCCCCCCCGCGCTTCCCTTTCCCTTCAAGCCCCTTCGTACCAACCATGCACCTGCGAACAGAACCTGCAACCGCCATCCCTCCTCGCGAACAGAAGCCGACTCATCCCACCCGCGCTTCCCTTTCGCTTCAAGCCCCTTCGTACAAACCATGCACCTGCGAACAGAACCTACAACCGCCATCCCTCCTCGCGAACAGAAGCCGACTTATCCCCACCGCGATTCCCTTTCCCTTCAAGCCCCTTCGTACCAACCATGCACCTGCGAACAGAACCTGCAACCGCCATCCCTCCTCGCGAACAGAAGCCGACTCATCCCACCCGCGCTTCCCTTTCCCTTCAAGCCCCTTCGTACCAACCATGCACCTGCGAACAGAACCTGCAACCGCCATCCCTCCTCGCGAACAGAAGCCGACTCATCCCACCCGCGCTTCCCTTTCGCTTGAAGCCCCTTCGTACAAACCATGCACCTGCGAACAGAACCTACAACCGCCATCCCTCCTCGCGAACAGAAGCCGACTCATCCCACCCGCGCTTCCCTTTCCCTTCAAGCCCCTTCGTACCAACCATGCACCTGCGAACAGAACCTACAACCGCCATCCCTCCTCGCGAACAGAAGCCGACTCATCCCCCCGCGCTTCCCTTTCCTTCAAGCCCCTTCGTACCAACCATGCACCTGCGAACAGAACCTGCAACCGCCATCCCTCCTCGCGAACAGAAGCCGACTCATCCCACCCGCGCTTCCCTTTCCCTTCAAGCCCCTTCGTACCAACCATGCACCTGCGAACAGAACCTACAACCGCCATCCCTCCTCGCGAACAGAAGCCGACTCATCCCCCCGCGCTTCCCTTTCCCTTCAAGCCCCTTCGTACCAACCATGCACCTGCGAACAGAACCTACAACCGCCATCCCTCCTCGCGAACAGAAGCCGACTCATCCCCCCGCGCTTCCCTTTCCCTTCAAGCCCCTTCGTACCAACCATGCACCTGCGAACAGAACCTGCAACCGCCATCCCTCCTCGCGAACAGAAGCCGACTCATCCCACCCGCGCTTCCCTTTCGCTTGAAGCCCCTTCGTACCAACCATGCACCTGCGAACAGAACCTACAACCGCCATCCCTCCTCGCGAACAGAAGCCGACTCATCCCACCGCGCTTCCCTTTCCCTTGAAGCCCCTTCGTACCAACCATGCACCTGCGAACAGAACCTACAACCGCCATCCCTCCTCGCGAACAGAAGCCGACTCATCCCCCGCGCTTCCCTTTCCCTTCAAGCCCCTTCGTACCAACCATGCACCTGCGAACAGAACCTGCAACCGCCATCCCTCCTCGCGAACAGAAGCCGACTCATCCCCCGCGCTTCCCTTTCCCTTCAAGCCCCTTCGTACCAACCATGCACCTGCGAACAGAACCTACAACCGCCATCCCTCCTCGCGAACAGAAGCCGACTCAATCCCCCCGCGCTTCCCTTTCCCTTCAAGCCCCTTCGTACCAACCATGCACCTGCGAACAGAACCTGCAACCGCCATCCCTCCTCGCGAACAGAAGCCGACTCATCCCCCCGCGCTTCCCTTTCCCTTCAAGCCCCTTCGTACCAACCATGCACCTGCGAACAGAACCTGCAACCGCCATCCCTCCTCGCGAACAGAAGCCGACTCATCCCCCCGCGCTTCCCTTTCCCTTCAAGCCCCTTCGTACCAACCATGCACCTGCGAACAGAACCTACAACCGCCATCCCTCCTCGCGAACAGAAGCCGACTCATCCCCACCGCGCTTCCCTTTCCCTTCAAGCCCCTTCGTACCAACCATGCACCTGCGAACAGAACCTGCAACCGCCATCCCTCCTCGCGAACAGAAGCCGACTCAATCCCCCGCGCTTCCCTTTCCCTTCAAGCCCCTTCGTACCAACCATGCACCTGCGAACAGAACCTGCAACCGCCATCCCTCCTCGCGAACAGAAGCCGACTCATCCCACCCGCGCTTCCCTTTCCCTTGAAGCCCCTTCGTACAAACCATGCACCTGCGAACAGAACCTGCAACCGCCATCCCTCCTCGCGAACAGAAGCCGACTCAATCCCCCGCGCTTCCCTTTCCCTTCAAGCCCCTTCGTACCAACCATGCACCTGCGAACAGAACCTGCAACCGCCATCCCTCCTCGCGAACAGAAGCCGACTCATCATCCCCGCGCTTCCCTTTCCCTTCAAGCCCCTTCGTACCAACCATGCACCTGCGAACAGAACCTGCAACCGCCATCCCTCCTCGCGAACAGAAGCCGACTCAATCCCCCGCGCTTCCCTTTTCCTTCAAGCCCCTTCGTACCAACCATGCACCTGCGAACAGAACCTGCAACCGCCATCCCTCCTCGCGAACAGAAGCCGACTCATCCAACCCGCGCTTCCCTTTCTCTTGAAGCCCCTTCGTACCAACCATGCACCTGCGAACAGAACCTGCAACCGCCATCCCTCCTCGCGAACAGAAGCCGACTCATCCCCCCGCGCTTCCCTTTCCCTTGAAGCCCCTTCGTACCAACCATGCACCTGCGAACAGAACCTGCAACCGCCATCCCTCCTCGCGAACAGAAGCCGACTCAATCCCGCCGCGCTTCCCTTTCCCTTCAAGCCCCTTCGTACCAACCATGCACCTGCGAACAGAACCTGCAACCGCCATCCCTCCTCGCGAACAGAAGCCGACTCATCCCCCCGCGCTTCCTTTCCCTTCAAGCCCCTTCGTACCAACCATGCACCTGCGAACAGAACCTGCAACCGCCATCCCTCCTCGCGAACAGAAGCCGACTCAATCCAACACCTCCTAGAAGACAAGGCCGTAGCGCTCTCCTCGTGACGTCGCGAAGGAAGGCCATCGGGGGCGCGCGGCGAAGCGAAGGCAACGCGCGTGGATCGACCGTCGTAACGCGCTTTTAGTCACATACACGTGTCTTGTTAGCTAAAATGAAAGCTGCACATAGCAACGGGTCTCGAAAACATTTTATTACACGGGCAAAATATTACACCGCTAAATAATCGGGATGAAATCGTACGGGGTAGGCGTATAAGACAAAACATTGAGCCACGCAATAATTGCTGTAGGAATGCATATTTTACACAGAAATACTTCAACAAAATGGCGAGACACGCAGTGATTGGACACAGCAAAACAAATCACAGTTAAAAATCAGGTAGACATAGTCAACGCGGACACGGCTAGACAAGTGTCACTTATGATCATGTAAGCGATGTTATCGCGTTCAGTCACTGAATTCTTGCAGCATACTCCGGCCACACGGCAAAAGTAATGTAATTTCGATCGAATGACAATATGGGGTCGACAAATCAGCTTGCGACGCTCATATCACTGAAGACCTCGATCTGATTAAGTCCCATATCATTTAATGAAAATATATTAACTTTTCCGTGTGGCAGGAGTACTAAGCTTACTATTTACAGTCAACTAATTTACTTCTCCCTATGGGCTCGAGCTGCCTTAGAACAAAATATCAGATTTTGTATACAATAATACTAATACCTTAAATACAGTTAAGATTCTAGTATAAAAGCGGTAAAGGCAATAAAATAACATTAGTATAAATAAACACATAAGCACAAACAACACACTTTGTATAATCACACAAACTTGTTATTCACCTTCCAGTGAAAACTAGAATATTACCACGCATACTGTAAAACTCTTAATGTTCGCGAGCCCTTCATTTTCGCGAATTTCGCGAATTGAAAAATTCGCGAAATTTAAGGGCACGCGAAAATGTCGATCTTTGAGAATTTCAATGCAGGCATCTGGAATTCGCGAAATTTAGTGGCCGCGATTCTGTCCTTTGTGACCGATTCGCGAAAAATAGGGGCCGCGAAATTAAAGGGTTTTACAGTATGTACAAATGTCGACGGAACCGCACACGGATAACGACGAACAAGATGCCATTCTGTCACGAAAAACAAAAACGAAAAAACAACCCGACTGCAGCACTTTACTCGCGTCCCACATGACCAAGAAAGCCAGTAAATAAGTTGTTACTCACTTGTCGATCGTATCCATACGTCCCACAATATCCGTGGCGAAAACATTTGAACACGAACTTTAGGTCTATCGATAATCAACCAGTGTTATCGTTGGCTGGTTGCCACATATGTCACTCAAACCGTAGCAGGACTTGTTCCGCGAATCCACGTAAATGCCGTAGTATCAAGCGAACACAAAAAACTACCCGAGACTGCGGTGACGATCAAGAAACCACAGGAAGGATCAAAAGAACCACACACACACACACACACGAGCAGCGAGCGGCAGCAGTGTGGGAGGCTTAACCAGCTCAACGTCGTCGACCCATCTCTTGCTCGCGTGCGCTCCCTGCAGCGATGACTGGATTTTTTCGGTTCTCTTCCCTTCTCAAAGTCTCAGGGTTCCTTTTTAGACAGTCAGCAGCTCACACACAACGTAAATTTACCAGAATCGGAGCCCGTACGAGGGAAGAAAACGTCGCAGCGGACCGGTTCGTTCGAAAAGTGTGAGGATCTGCGGGATTGCACCGATTGCACGTAGTCCCGCGGTTACGGGGATAATCATAAATAAACAAATTCGTACTTTCAACCTTGATAGCGCGTTGTATATTATGTTTATATTATATATATAATAAATTGTACAATACTGCGCTTTTAAAACATATATTAATGTCAGATAAACGCTCCCGAACACCCCGCGTCGTCGCGTTTTTTTCACGTCGATGCGGTCGGTGCCACAACATTTTCTCACGTAGTTGCGCTATGGACTTCCTTCCTCCGCCATTGTGACGTAACCACTCGGAGCGCTCTGGCCTTCTCTTCTAGGAGGTGTTGCTCAATCCCCCGCGCTCTCTTTCCCTTCAAGCCCCTTCCTACCAACCATGCACCTGCGAACAGAACCTGCAACCGCCATCCCTCCTCGCGAACAGAAGCCGACTCATCCCACCCGCGCTTCCCTTTCCC
Organism: Ixodes ricinus; assembly: GCA_037355805.1. Taxonomy (NCBI): domain Eukaryota; kingdom Metazoa; phylum Arthropoda; class Arachnida; order Ixodida; family Ixodidae; genus Ixodes; species Ixodes ricinus. Next base: position 18,533 of record JAZHYW010047580.1, on the reverse strand, counting down.
TTGAAGCCCCTTCGTACAAACCATGCACCTGCGAACAGAACCTGCAACCGCCATCCCTCCTCGCGAACAGAAGCCGACTCATCCCTACCGCGATTCCCTTTCCCTTCAAGCCCCTTCGTACCAACCATGCACCTGCGAAAAGAACCTGCAACCGCCATCCCTCCTCGCGAACAGAAGCCGACTCAATCCCCCCGCGCTTCCCTTTCCCTTCAAGCCCCTTCGTACCAACCATGCACCTGCGAACAGAACCTGCAACCGCCATCCCTCCTCGCGAACAGAAGCCAACTCATCCCACCCGCGCTTCCCTTTCCCTTGAAGCCCCTTCATACAAACCATGCACCTGCGAACATAACCTACAACCGCCATCCCTCCTCGCGAACAGAAGCCGACTCATCCCACCCGCGCTTCCCTTTCGCTCGAAGCCCCTTCGTACGAACCATGCGCCTGCGAACAGAACCTAGAACCGCCATCCCTCTTCGCGAACAGAAGCCGACTTATCCCCCCGCGCTTCTCTTTCTCTTCAACCCCTTCGTACCAACCATGCACCTGCGAACAGAACCTGCAACCGCCATCCCTCCTCGTGAACAGAAGCCGACTCATCCCACCCGCGCTTCCCTTTCGCTTAAAGTCCCTTCGTACAAACCATGCACCTGCGAAATGAACCTAGAACCGCCATCCCTCGTCGCGATCAGAAGCCGACTTATCCCTTGCGATTCCCTTTCCCTTCAAGCCCCTTAGTACCAACCATGCACCTGCGAACAGAACCTAGAACCGCCATCCCTCCTCGCGAACAGAAGCCGACTTCTCCCCCACCGCGATTCCCTTTCCCTTCAAGCCCCTTAGTACCAACCATGCATCTGCGAACAGAACCTGCAACCGCCATCCCTCCTCGCGAACAGTAGCCGTCCTATCCCCCGCGATTCCCTTTCCCTTCAAGCCCCTTCGTACCAACCATGCACCTGCGAAAAGAACCTACAACTGCCATCCCTCCTCGCGAACAGAAGCCGACCTATCCCCCCCGCGATTCCCTTTCCCTTCAAGCCCCTTAGTACCAACCATGCACCTGCGAACAGAACCTACAACCGCCATCCCTCCTCGCGAACAGAAGCCGACCTATCCCCCGCGCCACCCGCGATTCCCTTTCCCTTCAAGCCCCTTCGTACCAAGCATGCACCTGCGAACAGTACCTGCAACCGCCATCCCTCCTCGCGAACAAAAGCCGATTCAATCCCCCGCGCTTCCCTTTCCCTTCAAGCCCCTTCGTACCAACCATGCACCTGCGAACAGAACCTACAACCGCCATCCCTCCTCGCGAACAGAAGCCGACTCAATCCCCCGCGCTTCCCTTTCCCTTCAAGCCCCTTCGTACCAACCATGCACCTGCGAACAGAACCTACAACCGCCATCCCTCTTCGCGAACAGAAGCCGACTCAATCCCCCGCGCTTCCCTTTCCCTTCAAGCCCCTTCGTACTAACCATGCACCTGCGAACAGAACCTACAACCGCCATCCCTCTTCGCGAACAGAAGCCGACTCAATCCCCCGCGCTTCCCTTTCCCTTCAAGCCCCTTCGTACCAACCATGCACCTGCGAACAGAACCTGCAACCGCCATCCCTCCTCGCGAACAGAAGCCGACCTATCCCCCCGCGCTTCCCTTTCCCTTCAAGCCCCTTCGTACCAACCATGCACCTGCGAACAGAACCTGCAACCGCCATCCCTCCTCGCGAACAGAAGCCGACTCAATCCCCCGCGCTTCCCTTTCCCTTCAAGCCCCTTCGTACCAACCATGCACCTGCGAACAGAACCTACAACCGCCATCCCTCCTCGCGAACAGAAGCCGACTTATCATCCCCGCGATTCCCTTTCCCGTCAAGCCCCTTCGTACCAAGCATGCACCTGCGAACATTACCTGCAACCGCCATCCCTCCTCGCGAACAGAAGCCGACTCAATCCCCCGCGCTTCCCTTTCCCTTCAAGCCCCTTCGTACCAACCATGCACCTGCGAACAGAACCTGCAACCGCCATCCCTCCTCGCGAACAGAAGCGGACTCATCCCACCTGCGCTTACCCTTTCCTTGAAGCCCCTTCGTACAAACCATGCACCTGCAAACAGAACCTGCAACCGCCATCCCTCCTCGCGAACAGAAGCCGACTCAATCCCCCGCGCTTCCCTTTCCCTTCAAGCCCCTTCGTACCAACCATGCACCTGCGAACAGAACCTGCAACCGCCATCCCTCCTCGCGAACAGAAGCCGACTCATCCCACCCGCGCTTCCCTTTCGCTTGAAGCCCCTTCGTACAAACCATGCACCTGCGAACAGAACCTACAACCGCCATCCCTCCTCGCGAACAGAAGCCGACTCAATCCCCCGCGCTTCCCTTTCCCTTCAAGCCCCTTCGTACCAACCATGCACCTGCGAACAGAACCTGCAACCGCCATCCCTCCTCGCGAACAGAAGCCGACTCAATCCGCCGCGCTTCTCTTTCCTTCAAGCCCCTTCGTACCAACCATGCACCTGCGAACAGAACCTGCAACTGCCATCCCTCCTCGCGAACAGAAGCCGACTCATCCCACCCGCGCTTCCCTTTCCCTTGAAGCCCCTTCGTACGAACCATGCACCTGCGAACAGAACCTACAACCGCCATCCCTCCTCGCGAACAGAAGCCGACTCAATCCCCCCGCGCTTCCTTTCCCTTCAAGCCCCTTCGTACCAACCATGCACCTGCGAACAGAACCTGCAACCGCCATCCCTCCTCGCGAACAGAAGCCGACTCAATCCCCCGCGCTTCCCTTTCCCTTCAAGCCCCTTCCTACCAACCATGCACCTGCGAACAGAACCTGCAACCGCCATCCCTCCTCGCGAACAGAAGCCGACTCATCCCACCCGCGCTTACCCTTTCGCTTGAAGCCCCTTCGTACGAACCATGCACCTGCGAACAGAACCTGCAACCGCCATCCCTCCTCGCGAACAGAAGCCGACTCATCCCACCTGCGCTTACCCTTTCCCTTCAAGCCCCTTCGTACAAACCATGCACCTGCGAACAGAACCTGCAACCGCCATCCCTCCTCGCGAACGAAGCCGACTCAATCCCCCGCGCTTCCCTTTCCCTTCAAGCCCCTTCGTACCAACCATGCACCTGCGAACAGAACCTACAACCGCCATCCCTCCTCGCGAACAGAAGCCGACTCATCCACCCGCGCTTCCCTTTCGCTTCAAGCCCCTTCGTACCAACCATGCACCTGCGAACAGAACCTGCAACCGCCATCCCTCCTCGCGAACAGAAGCCGACTCATCCCCCGCGCTTCCCTTTCCCTTGAAGCCCCTTCGTACGAACCATGCACCTGCAAACAGAACCTGCAACCGCCATCCCTCCTCGCGAACAGAAGCCGACTCAATCCCCCGCGCTTCCCTTTCCCTTCAAGCCCCTTCGTACCAACCATGCACCTGCGAACAGAACCTGCAACCGCCATCCCTCCTCGCGAACAGAAGCCGACTCAATCCCACCGCGCTTCCCTTTCCCTTCAAGCCCCTTCGTACCAACCATGCACCTGCGAACAGAACCTGCAACCGCCATCCCTCCTCGCGAACAGAAGCCGACTCATCCCACCCGCGCTTCCCTTTCGCTGAAGCCCCTTCGTACGAACCATGCACCTGCGAACAGAACCTACAACCGCCATCCCTCCTCGCGAACAGAAGCCGACTCATCCCACCCGCGCTTCCCTTTCCCTTGAAGCCCCTTCGTACGAACCATGCACCTGCGAACAGAACCTGCAACCGCCATCCCTCCTCGCGAACAGAAGCCGACTCAATCCCCCGCGCTTCCCTTTCCCTTCAAGCCCCTTCGTACCAACCATGCACCTGCGAACAGAACCTGCAACCGCCATCCCTCCTCGCGAACAGAAGCCGACTCATCCCACCCGCGCTTCCCTTTCCCTTGAAGCCCCTTCGTACGAACCATGCACCTGCGAACAGAACCTGCAACCGCCATCCCTCCTCGCGAACAGAAGCGGACTCATCCCACCTGCGCTTACCCTTCCCTTCAAGCCCCTTCGTACAAACCATGCACCTGCGAACAGAACCTGCAACCGCCATCCCTCCTCGCGAACAGAAGCCGACTCAATCCCACCGCGCTTCCCTTTCCCTTCAAGCCCCTTCGTACTAACCATGCACCTGCGAACAGAACCTGCAACCGCCATCCCTCCTCGCGAACAGAAGCCGACTCAATCCCCCGCGCTTCCTTTCCCTTCAAGCCCCTTCGTACCAACCATGCACCTGCGAACAGAACCTGCAACCGCCATCCCTCCTCGCGAACAGAAGCCGACTCATCCCACCTGCGCTTACCCTTTCGCTTGAAGCCCCTTCGTACGAACCATGCACCTGCGAACAGAACCTGCAACCGCCATCCCTCCTCGCGAACAGAAGCCGACTCATCCCACCGCGCTTCCCTTTCCCTTCAAGCCCCTTCGTACCAACCATGCACCTGCGAACAGAACCTGCAACCGCCATCCCTCCTCGCGAACAGAAGCCGACTCAATCCCCCGCGCTTCCCTTTCCCTTCAAGCCCCTTCGTACCAACCATGCACCTGCGAACAGAACCTGCAACCGCCATCCCTCCTCGCGAACAGAAGCGGACTCATCCCACCTGCGCTTACCCTTTCCCTTGAAGCCCCTTCGTACGAACCATGCACCTGCAAACAGAACCTGCAACCGCCATCCCTCCTCGCGAACAGAAGCCGACTCAATCCCCCGCGCTTCCCTTTCCCTTCAAGCCCCTTCGTACCAACCATGCACCTGCGAACAGAACCTGCAACCGCCATCCCTCCTCGCGAACAGAAGCCGACTCATCCCACCCGCGCTTCCCTTTCCCTTGAAGCCCCTTCGTACCAACCATGCACCTGCGAACAGAACCTGCAACCGCCATCCCTCCTCGCGAACAGAAGCCGACTCAATCCCCCGCGCTTCCTTTCCCTTCAAGCCCCTTCGTACCAACCATGCACCTGCGAACAGAACCTGCAACCGCCATCCCTCCTCGCGAACAGAAGCCGACTCATCCCACCCGCGCTTCCCTTTCCCTTCAAGCCCCTTCGTACAAACCATGCACCTGCGAACAGAACCTGCAACCGCCATCCCTCCTCGCGAACAGAAGCCGACTCATCCCACCGCGCTTCCCTTTCCCTTGAAGCCCCTTCGTACCAACCATGCACCTGCGAACAGAACCTACAACCGCCATCCCTCCTCGCGAACAGAAGCCGACTTATCCCCCGCGCTTCTCTTTCTCTTCAAGCCCCTTCGTACCAACCATGCACCTGCGAACAGAACCTGCAACCGCCATCCCTCCTCGCGAACAGAAGCCGACTCATCCCCCGCGCTTCCCTTTCCCTTCAAGCCCCTTCGTACCAACCATGCACCTGCGAACAGAACCTGCAACCGCCATCCCTCCTCGCGAACAGAAGCCGACTCATCCCACCTGCGCTTCCCTTTCCCTTCAAGCCCCTTCAGTACCAACCATGCACCTGCGAACAGAACCTGCAACCGCCATCCCTCCTCGCGAACAGAAGCCGACTCAATCCCACCGCGCTTCCCTTTCCCTTCAAGCCCCTTCGTACCAACCATGCACCTGCGAACAGAACCTGCAACCGCCATCCCTCCTCGCGAACAGAAGCCGACTCAATCCCCCGCGCTTCCCTTTCCCTTCAAGCCCCTTCGTACCAACCATGCACCTGCGAACAGAACCTGCAACCGCCATCCCTCCTCGCGAACAGAAGCCGACTCAATCCCACCGCGCTTCCCTTTCCCTTCAAGCCCCTTCGTACCAACCATGCACCTGCGAACAGAACCTACAACCGCCATCCCTCCTCGCGAACAGAAGCCGACTCAATCCCCTGCGCTTCCCTTTCCCTTGAAGCCCCTTCGTACGAACCATGCACCTGCGAACAGAACCTGCAACCGCCATCCCTCCTCGCGAACAGAAGCCGACTCAATCCCCCGCGCTTCCCTTTCCCTTCAAGCCCCTTCGTACCAACCATGCACCTGCGAACAGAACCTGCAACCGCCATCCCTCCTCGCGAACAGAAGCCGACTCATCCCACCCGCGCTTCCCTTTCCCTTCAAAGCCCCTTCGTACGAACCATGCACCTGCGAACAGAACCTACAACCGCCATCCCTCCTCGCGAACAGAAGCCGACTCATCCCCCCGCGCTTCCCTTTCCCTTCAAGCCCCTTCGTACCAACCATGCACCTGCGAACAGAACCTGCAACCGCCATCCCTCCTCGCGAACAGAAGCCGACTCATCCACCCGCGCTTCCCTTTCCCTTCAAGCCCCTTCGTACCAACCATGCACCTGCGAACAGAACCTACAACCGCCATCCCTCCTCGCGAACAGAAGCCGACTCATCCCCCCGCGCTTCCCTTTCCCTTCAAGCCCCTTCGTACCAACCATGCACCTGCGAACAGAACCTGCAACCGCCATCCCTCCTCGCGAACAGAAGCCGACTCATCCCACCGCGCTTCCTTTCCCTTCAAGCCCCTTCGTACCAACCATGCACCTGCGAACAGAACCTGCAACCGCCATCCCTCCTCGCGAACAGAAGCCGACTCATCCCACCCGCGCTTCCCTTTCCCTTCAAAGCCCCTTCGTACCAACCATGCACCTGCAAACAGAACCTACAACCGCCATCCCTCCTCGCGAACAGAAGCCGACTCATCCCCCGCGCTTCCCCTTTCCCTTCAAGCCCCTTCGTACCAACCATGCACCTGCGAACAGAACCTACAACCGCCATCCCTCCTCGCGAACAGAAGCCGACTCATCCCACCTGCGCTTCCCTTTCCCTTCAAGCCCCTACGTACCAACCATGCACCTGCGAACAGAACCTACAACCGCCATCCCTCCTCGCGAACAGAAGCCGACTCATCCCCCGCGCTTCCCTTTCCCTTCAAGCCCCTTCGTACCAACCATGCACCTGCGAACAGAACCTGCAACCGCCATCCCTCCTCGCGAACAGAAGCCGACTCATCCCCCCGCGCTTCCCTTTCGCTTCAAGCCCCTTCGTACCAACCATGCACCTGCGAACAGAACCTACAACCGCCATCCCTCCTCGCGAACAGAAGCCGACTCATCCCTCCGCGCTTCCCTTTCCCTTCAAGCCCCTTCGTACCAACCATGCACCTGCGAACAGAACCTGCAACCGCCATCCCTCCTCGCGAACAGAAGCCGACTCATCCCCCGCGCTTCCCTTTCCCTTCAAGCCCCTTCGTACCAACCATGCACCTGCGAACAGAACCTGCAACCGCCATCCCTCCTCGCGAACAGAAGCCGACTCATCCCCCCGCGCTTCCCTTTCCTTCAAGCCCTTCGTACCAACCATGCACCTGCGAACAGAACCTGCAACCGCCATCCCTCCTCGCGAACGAAGCCGACTCAATCCCCCGCGCTTCCCTTTCCCTTCAAGCCCCTTCGTACCAACCAATGCACCTGCCGAACAGAACCTACAACCGCCATCCCTCCTCGCGAACAGAAGCCGACTCATCCCCCCGCGCTTCCCTTTCCCTTCAAAGCCCTTCCGTACCAACGCATGCACCTGCGAACAGAACCTGCAACCGCCATCCCTCCTCGCGAACAGAAGCCGACTCATCCCCCTGCGCTTCCTTTCCCTTCAAGCCCCTTCGTACCAACCATGCACCTGCGAACAGAACCTGCAACCGCCATCCCTCCTCGCGAACAGAAGCGGACTCATCCCCTCGCGCTTACCCTTTCCTTCAAGCCCCTTCGTACAAACCATGCACCTGCAAACAGAACCTGCAACCGCCATCCCTCCTCGCGAACAGAAGCCGACTCAATCCCCCGCGCTTCCCTTTCCCTTCAAGCCCCTTCGTACCAACCATGCACCTGCGAACAGAACCTACAACCGCCATCCCTCACTCGCGAACAGAAGCCGACTCAATCCCCCGCGCTTCCCTTTTCCTTCAAGTCCCTTCGTACCAACCATGCACCTGCGAACAGAACCTGCAACCGCCATCCCTCCTCGCGAACAGAAGCCGACTCATCCCACCCGCGCTTCCCTTTCGCTTGAAGCCCCTTCGTACCAACCATGCACCTACGAACAGAACCTACAACCGCCATCCCTCCTCGCGAACAGAAGCCGACTCATCCCCCGCGCTTTCCTTTCGCTTGCAAGCCCCTTCGTACCAACAATGCACCTGCGAACAGAACCTACAACCGCCATCCCTCCTCGCGAACAGAAGCCGACTCATCCCCCGCGCTTCCCTTTCTCTTCAAGCCCCTTCGTACCAACCATGCACCTGCGAACAGAACCTACAACCGCCATCCCTCCTCGCGAACAGAAGCCGACTCATCCTACCCGCGCTTCCCTTTCCCTTCAAGCCCCTTCGTACCAACCATGCACCTGCGAACAGAACCTACAACCGCCATCCCTCCTCGCGAACAGAAGCCGACTCATCCCACCGCGCTTCCCTTTTCCTTCAAGCCCCTTCGTACCAACCATGCACCTGCGAACAGAACCTGCAACCGCCATCCCTCCTCGCGAACAGAAGCCGACTCATCCCACCCGCGCTTCCCTTTCCCTTGAAGCCCCTTCGTACGAACCATGCACTTGCGAACAAGAACCTGCAACCGCCATCCCTCCTCGCGAACAGAAGCCGACTCATCCCTACCGCGATTCCCTTTCCTTCAAGCCCCTTCGTACCAACCATGCACCTGCGAACAGAACCTGCAACCGCCATCCCTCCTCGCGAACAGAAGCCGACTCAATCCCCCGCGCTTCCCTTTCCCTTCAAGCCCCTTCGTACCAACCATGCACCTGCGAACAGAACCTACAACCGCCATCCCTCCTCGCGAACAGAAGCCGACTCATCCCCCGCGCTTCCCTTTCCTTGAAGCCCTTCGTACCAACCATGCACCTGCGAACAGAACCTACAACCGCCATCCCTCCTCGCGAACAGAAGCCGACTCATCCCCCCGCGCTTCCCTTTCCCTTCAAGCCCCTTCGTACCAACCAATGCACCTGCGAACAGAACCTGCAACCGCCATCCCTCCTCGCGAACAGAAGCCGACTCATCCCACCGCGCTTCCCTTTCCCTTCAAACCCCTTCGTACCAACCATGCACCTGCGAACAGAACCTACAACCGCCATCCCTCCTCGCGAACAGAAGCCGACTCATCCCCCCGCGCTTCTCTTTCCCTTCAAGCCCCTTCGTACCAACCATGCACCTGCGAACAGAACCTGCAACCGCCATCCCTCCTTGCGAACAGAAGCCGACTCATCCCCCCGCGCTTCTCTTCCTTAAAGTCCCTTCATACCAACCATACACCTGCGAACAGAACCTGCAACCGCCATCCCTCCTCGCGAACAGAAGCGGACTCATTCCACCTGCGCTTACCCTTTCTACAGAAGCCCCTTCGTCACCAACCAATGCACCTGCGAACAGAACCTGTAACCGCCATCCCTCCATCGCGAACAGAAGCCGACTCATCCCCCGCGCTTCTCTTGTCCATACAAAGCCCCTTTGTACCAGCCAATGCACATGCGAACAGAACCTGCAACCGCCATCCCTCATCGCGAACAGAAGCGGACTCATCCCCCCGCGCTTGCCTTTCCCTTCAAGCCCCTTCGTACGAACCATGCACCTGCAAACGAACCCATAACCGCCATCCCTCCTCGCGAACAGAAGCCGACTCATCCCCGCGCTTCTCTTTCCTTCAAGCCCCTTCGTACCAACCATGCACCTGCGAACAGAACCTAGCAACCGCCATCCCTCCTCGCGAACAGAAGCCGACTCATCCCATCCGCGCTTTCCTTTCCCTTCAAGCCCCTTCGTACCAACCAATGCACCTGCGAACAGAACCTGCAACCGCCATCCCTCCTCGCGAACAAAAGCGGACTCTATCCCCCCGCGCTTCCCTTTCCCTTCAAGCCCCTTCGTACCAACCATGCACCTGCGAACAGAACCTGCAACCGCCATCCCTCCTCGCGAACAGAAGCCGACTCATCCCCCGCGCTTCCCTTTCCCTTCAAGCCCCTTCGTACCACCATGCACCTGCGAACAGAACCTACAACCGCCATCCCTCCTCGCGAACAGAAGCGGACTCATCCCACCGCGCTTCCCTTTCCCTTCAAGCCCCTTCGTACCAACCAATGCACCTGCGAACAGAACCTGCAACCGCCATCCCTCCTCGCGAACAGAAGCCGACTCAATCCCTCCGCGCTTCTCTTTCCCTTCAAGCCCCTTCGTACCAACCAATGCACCTGCGAACAGAACCTACAACCGCCATCCCTCCTCGCGAACAGAAGCCGACTCATCCCCCTGCGCTTCCCTTTCCCTTCAAGCCCCTTCGTACCAACCAATGCACCTGCGAACAGAACCTACAACCGCCATCCCTCCTCGCGACAGAAGTCGACTCATCTCCCCGCGCTTCTCTTTCTGCTTCAAGCCCTTCGTACCACCAATGCACCTGCGAACAGAACCTACAACCGCCATCCCTCCTCGCGACAGAAGCCGACTCATCCCCCATGCGCTTCCCTTTCCCTTCAAGCCCCTTCGTACCACCAATGCACCTGCGAACAGAACCTACAACCGCCATCCCTCCTCGCGACAGAAGCTGGACTCATCCCCCCGCGCTTCCCTTTCCCTTCAAGCCCCTTCGTACCAACCAATGCACCTGCGAACAGAACCTACAACCGCCATCCCTCCTCGCGACAGAAGCTGACTCATCCCCCACGCGTTCCCTTTCCCTATCAAGCCCCTTCGTACCACCAATGCACCTGCGAACAGAACCTACAACCGCCATCCCTCCTCGCGACAAGAAGCCGACTCATCCCCCGCGCGTTCCCTTTCCCTTCAAGCCCCTTCGTACCACCAATGCACCTGCGAACAGAACCTACAACCGCCATCCCTCATCGCGACAGAAGCCGACTCATCCCCCCGCGCTTCCCTTTCCCTTCAAGCCCCTTCGTACCACCAATGCACCTGCGAACAGAACCTACAACCGCCATCCCTCCTCGCGACAGAAGCCGACTCATCCCCCCGCGCTTCCCTTTCCCTTCAAGCCCCTTCGTACCACCAATGCACCTGCGAACAGAACCTACAACCGCCATCCCTCATCGCGACAAAAGCGGACTCATCCCCACGCGCTTCCCTGTCCCTACAAGCCCCTTCGTACCACCAATGCACCTGCGAACAGAACCTACAACCGTCATCCCTCCTCGCGACAGAAGCCGACTCATCCCCCACGCGCTTCCCTTCCCTACAAGCCCCTTCGTACCACCAATGCACCTGCGAACAGAACCTACAACCGTCATCCCTCATCGCGACAGAAGCCGACTCATCCCCCGCGCTTCCCTTTCCCTTCAAGCCCCTTCGTACCACCAATGCACCTGCGAACAGAACCTACAACCGTCATCCCTCCATCGCGACAGAAGCCGACTCATCCCCCGCGCTTCCCTTTCCCTTCAAGCCCTTCGTACCACCAATGCACCTGCGAACAGAACCTACAACCGTCATCCCTCATCGCGACAGAAGCGGACTCATCCCCCCGCGCTTCCCTTCCCTACAAGCCCCTTCGTACCACCAATGCACCTGCGAACAGAACCTACAACCGCCATCCCTCCTCGCGACAGAAGCCGACTCATCCCCCGCGCTTCGCTTTCCCTTCAAGCCCCTTCGTACCACCAATGCACCTGCGAACAGAACCTACAACCGCCATCCCTCATCGCGACAGAAGCCGACTCATCCCCCCGCGCTTCCCTTTCTCTACAAGCCCCTTCGTACCACCAATGCACCTGCGAACAGAACCTACAACCGTCATCCCTCATCGCGACAAAAGCTGGACTCATCCCCCGCGCTTCCCTTTCCCTACAAGCCCCTTCGTACCACCAATGCACCTGCGAACAGAACCTACAACCGTCATCCCTCATCGCGACAGAAGCGGACTCATCACCCCCGCGCTTCCCTGTTCCCTACAAGCCCCTTCGTACCACCAATGCACCTGCGAACAGAACCTACAACCGTCATCCCTCATCGCGACAGAAGCGGACTCATCCACCACGCGCTTCCCTTTCCTACAAGCCCCTTCGTACCACCAATGCACCTGCGAACAGAACCTACAACCGCCATCCCTCATCGCGACAGAAGCCGACTCATCCCCCCGCGCTTCCCTTTCCCTACAAGCCCCTTCGTACCACCAATGCACCTGCGAACAGAACCTACAACCGCCATCCCTCATCGTGACAGAAGCGGACTCATCCCCCGCGCTTCCCTTTCCCTACAAGCCCCTTCGTACCACCAATGCACCTGCGAACAGAACCTACAACCGTCATCCCTCATCGCGACAGAAGCCGACTCATCCCCCCGCGCTTCCCTTTCCCTTACAAGCCCCTTCGTACCACCAATGCACCTGCGAACAGAACCTACAACCGCCATCCTCACCTCGCGACAGAAGCCGACTCATCCCCCCGCGCTTCCCTTTCCCTACAAGCCCCTTCGTACCACCAATGCACCTGCGAACAGAACCTACAACCGCCATCCCTCCTCGCGACAGAAGCCGACTCATCCCCCCGCGCTTCCCTTTCCTTCAAGCCCCTTCGTACCACCAATGCACCTGCGAACAGAACCTACAACCGCCATCCCTCCTCGCGACAGAAGCCGACTCATCCCCCGCGCTTCGCTTTCCCTACAAGCCCCTTCGTACCACCAATGCACCTGCGAACAGAACCTACAACCGCCATCCCTCCTCGCGACAGAAGCCGACTCATCCCCCGCGCTTCCCTTTCCCTTCAAGTCCCTTCGTACCACCAATGCACCTGCGAACAGAACCTACAACCGCCATCCCTCCTCGCGACAGAAGCCGACTCATCCCCCGCGCTTCCCTTTCCCTTCAAGCCCCTTCGTACCACCAATGCACCTGCGAACAGAACCTACAACCGCCATCCCTCCTCGCGACAGAAGCCGACTCATCCCCCCGCGCTTCCCTTTCCCTTCAAGTCCCTTCGTACCACCAATGCACCTCCGAACAGAACCTACAACCGCCATCCCTCCTCGCGACAGAAGCCGACTCATCCCCCCGCGCTTCCTTTCCCTTCAAGTCCCTTCGTACCACCAATGCACCTCCGAACAGAACCTACAACCGCCATCCCTCCTCGCGACAGAAGCCGACTCATCCCCCGCGCTTCCTTTCCCTTCAAGTCCCTTCGTACCACCAATGCACCTCCGAACAGAACCTACAACCGCCATCCCTCCTCGCGACAGAAGCCGACTCATCCCCCCGCGCTTCCCTTTCCCTTCAAGTCCCTTCGTACCACCAATGCACCTCCGAACAGAACCTACAACCGCCATCCCTCCTCGCGACAGAAGCCGACTCATCCCCCGCGCTTCCCTTTCCCTTCAAGTCCCTTCGTACCACCAATGCACCTCCGAACAGAACCTACAACCGCCATCCCTCCTCGCGACAGAAGCCGACTCATCCCCCGCGCTTCCCTTTCCCTTCAAGTCCCTTCGTACCACCAATGCACCTCCGAACAGAACCTACAACCGCCATCCCTCCTCGCGACAGAAGCCGACTCATCCCCCGCGCTTCCTTTCCTTCAAGTCCCTTCGTACCACCAATGCACCTCCGAACAGAACCTACAACCGCCATCCCTCCTCGCGACAGAAGCCGACTCATCCCACCCGCGCTTCCCTTTCCCTTCAAGTCCCTTCGTACCACCAATGCACCTCCGAACAGAACCTACAACCGCCATCCCTCCTCGCGACAGAAGCCGACTCATCCCCCCGCGCTTCCCTTTCCCTTCAAGTCCCTTCGTACCACCAATGCACCTCCGAACAGAACCTACAACCGCCATCCCTCCTCGCGACAGAAGCCGACTCATCCCCCCGCGCTTCCCTTTCCCTTCAAGTCCCTTCGTACCACCAATGCACCTCCGAACAGAACCTACAACCGCCATCCCTCCTCGCGACAGAAGCCGACTCATCCCCCCGCGCTTCCCTTTCCCTTCAAGTCCCTTCGTACCACCAATGCACCTCCGAACAGAACCTACAACCGCCATCCCTCCTCGCGACAGAAGCCGACTCATCCCCCCGCGCTTCCCTTTCCCTTCAAGTCCCTTCGTACCACCAATGCACCTCCGAACAGAACCTACAACCGCCATCCCTCCTCGCGACAGAAGCCGACTCATCCCCCGCGCTTCCCTTTCCCTTCAAGTCCCTTCGTACCACCAATGCACCTCCGAACAGAACCTACAACCGCCATCCTCCTCGCGACAGAAGCCGACTCATCCCCCCGCGCTTCCCTTTCCCTTCAAGTCCCTTCGTACCACCAATGCACCTCCGAACAGAACCTACAACCGCCATCCCTCCTCGCGACAGAAGCCGACTCATCCCCCCGCGCTTCCCTTTCCCTTCAAGTCCCTTCGTACCACCAATGCACCTCCGAACAGAACCTACAACCGCCATCCCTCCTCGCGACAGAAGCCGACTCATCCCCCCGCGCTTCCCTTTCCCTTCAAGTCCCTTCGTACCACCAATGCACCTCCGAACAGAACCTACAACCGCCATCCCTCCTCGCGACAGAAGCCGACTCATCCCCCCGCGCTTCCCTTTCCCTTCAAGTCCCTTCGTACCACCAATGCACCTCCGAACAGAACCTACAACCGCCATCCCTCCTCGCGACAGAAGCCGACTCATCCCCCCGCGCTTCCCTTTCCCTTCAAGTCCCTTCGTACCACCAATGCACCTCCGAACAGAACCTACAACCGCCATCCCTCCTCGCGACAGAAGCCGACTCATCCCCCCGCGCTTCCCTTTCCCTTCAAGTCCCTTCGTACCACCAATGCACCTCCGAACAGAACCTACAACCGCCATCCCTCCTCGCGACAGAAGCCGACTCATCCCCCGCGCTTCCCTTTCCCTTCAAGTCCCTTCGTACCACCAATGCACCTCCGAACAGAACCTACAACCGCCATCCCTCCTCGCGACAGAAGCCGACTCATCCCCCGCGCTTCCCTTTCCCTTCAAGTCCCTTCGTACCACCAATGCACCTCCGAACAGAACCTACAACCGCCATCCCTCCTCGCGACAGAAGCCGACTCATCCCCCCGCGCTTCCCTTTCCCTTCAAGTCCCTTCGTACCACCAATGCACCTCCGAACAGAACCTACAACCGCCATCCCTCCTCGCGACAGAAGCCGACTCATCCCCCCGCGCTTCCCTTTCCCTTCAAGTCCCTTCGTACCACCAATGCACCTCCGAACAGAACCTACAACCGCCATCCCTCCTCGCGACAGAAGCCGACTCATCCCCCCGCGCTTCCTTTCCCTTCAAGTCCCTTCGTACCACCAATGCACCTCCGAACAGAACCTACAACCGCCATCCCTCCTCGCGACAGAAGCCGACTCATCCCCCCGCGCTTCTCTTTCCCTTCAAGTCCCTTCGTACCACCAATGCACCTCCGAACAGAACCTACAACCGCCATCCCTCCTCGCGACAGAAGCCGACTCATCCCCCCGCGCTTCCCTTTCCCTTCAAGTCCCTTCGTACCACCAATGCACCTCCGAACAGAACCTACAACCGCCATCCCTCCTCGCGACAGAAGCCGACTCATCCCCCCGCGCTTCCCTTTCCCTTCAAGTCCCTTCGTACCACCAATGCACCTCCGAACAGAACCTACAACCGCCATCCCTCCTCGCGACAGAAGCCGACTCATCCCCCCGCGCTTCCCTTTCCCTTCAAGTCCCTTCGTACCACCAATGCACCTCCGAACAGAACCTACAACCGCCATCCCTCCTCGCGACAGAAGCCGACTCATCCCCCCGCGCTTCCCTTTCCCTTCAAGTCCCTTCGTACCACCAATGCACCTCCGAACAGAACCTACAACCGCCATCCCTCCTCGCGACAGAAGCCGACTCATCCCCCCGCGCTTCCCTTTCCCTTCAAGTCCCTTCGTACCACCAATGCACCTCCGAACAGAACCTACAACCGCCATCCCTCCTCGCGACAGAAGCCGACTCATCCCCCCGCGCTTCCCTTTCCCTTCAAGTCCCTTCGTACCACCAATGCACCTCCGAACAGAACCTACAACCGCCATCCCTCCTCGCGACAGAAGCCGACTCATCCCCCGCGCTTCCCTTTCCCTTCAAGTCCCTTCGTACCACCAATGCACCTCCGAACAGAACCTACAACCGCCATCCCTCCTCGCGACAGAAGCCGACTCATCCCCCCGCGCTTCCCTTTCCCTTCAAGTCCCTTCGTACCACCAATGCACCTCCGAACAGAACCTACAACCGCCATCCCTCCTCGCGACAGAAGCCGACTCATCCCCCCGCGCTTCCCTTTCCCTTCAAGTCCCTTCGTACCACCAATGCACCTCCGAACAGAACCTACAACCGCCATCCCTCCTCGCGACAGAAGCCGACTCATCCCCCCGCGCTTCCCTTTCCCTTCAAGTCCCTTCGTACCACCAATGCACCTCCGAACAGAACCTACAACCGCCATCCCTCCTCGCGACAGAAGCCGACTCATCCCCCGCGCTTCCCTTTCCCTTCAAGTCCCTTCGTACCACCAATGCACCTCCGAACAGAACCTACAACCGCCATCCCTCCTCGCGACAGAAGCCGACTCATCCCCCCGCGCTTCCCTTTCCCTTCAAGTCCCTTCGTACCACCAATGCACCTGCGAACAGAACCTACAACCGCCATCCCTCCTCGCGACAGAAGCCGACTCATCCCACCCGCGCTTCCCTTTCCCTTCAAGTCCCTTCGTACCACCAATGCACCTCCGAACAGAACCTACAACCGCCATCCCTCCTCGCGACAGAAGCCGACTCATCCCCCCGCGCTTCCCTTTCCCTTCAAGTCCCTTCGTACCACCAATGCACCTCCGAACAGAACCTACAACCGCCATCCCTCCTCGCGACAGAAGCCGACTCATCCCCCCGCGCTTCCCTTTCCCTTCAAGTCCCTTCGTACCACCAATGCACCTCCGAACAGAACCTACAACCGCCATCCCTCCTCGCGACAGAAGCCGACTCATCCCCCGCGCTTCCCTTTCCCTTCAAGTCCCTTCGTACCACCAATGCACCTCCGAACAGAACCTACAACCGCCATCCCTCCTCGCGACAGAAGCCGACTCATCCCCCCGCGCTTCCCTTTCCCTTCAAGTCCCTTCGTACCACCAATGCACCTCCGAACAGAACCTACAACCGCCATCCCTCCTCGCGACAGAAGCCGACTCATCCCCCGCGCTTCCCTTTCCCTTCAAGTCCCTTCGTACCACCAATGCACCTCCGAACAGAACCTACAACCGCCATCTCTCCTCGCGACAGAAGCCGACTCATCCCCCCGCGCTTCCCTTTCCCTTCAAGTCCCTTCGTACCACCAATGCACCTCCGAACAGAACCTACAACCGCCATCTCTCCTCGCGACAGAAGCCGACTCATCCCCCGCGCTTCCCTTTCCCTTCAAGTCCCTTCGTACCACCAATGCACCTCCGAACAGAACCTACAACCGCCATCTCTCCTCGCGACAGAAGCCGACTCATCCCCCGCGCTTCTCTTTCCCTTCAAGTCCCTTCGTACCACCAATGCACCTCTGAACAGAACCTACAACCGCCATCCCTCCTCGCGACAGAAGCCGACTCATCCCCCCGCGCTTCCCTTTCCCTTCAAGTCCCTTCGTACCACCAATGCACCTCCGAACAGAACCTACAACCGCCATCTCTCCTCGCGACAGAAGCCGAACTCATCCCCCGCGCTTCCCTTTCCCTTCAAGTCCCTTCGTACCACCAAAGCACCTCTGAACAGAACCTACAACCGCCATCTCTCCTCTCGACAGAAGCCGACTCATCCCCCGCGCTTCCCTTCCCTTCAAGTCCCTTCGTACCACCAATGCACCTCTGAACAGAACCTACAACCGCCATCTCTCCTCTCGACAGAAGCCGACTCATCCCCCGCGCTTCCCTTTCCCTTCAAGTCCCTTCGTACCACCAAATGCACCTCTGAACAGAACCTACAACCGCCATCTCCTCCTCGCGACAGAAGCCGAACTCATCCCCCGCGCTTCCCTTTCCCTTCAAGTCCCTTCGTACCACCAATGCACCTCTGAACAGAACCTACAACCGCCATCTCTCCTCGCGACAGAAGCCGACATCATCCCCCGCGCTTCCCTTTCCCTTCAAGTCCCTTCGTACCACCAATGCACCTCTGAACAGAACCTACAACCGCCATCTCTCCTCGCGACAGAAGCCGAACTCATCCCCCGCGCTTCCCTTTCCCTTCAAGTCCCTTCGTACCACCAAAGCACCTCTGAACAGAACCTACAACCGCCATCTCTCCTCGCGACAGAAGCCGACTCATCCCCCGCGCTTCCCTTTCCCTTCAAGTCCCTTCGTACCACCAATGCACCTCTGAACAGAACCTACAATCGCCATCTCTCCTCGCGACAGAAGCCGAACTCATCCCCCGCGCTTCCCTTTCCCTTCAAGTCCCTTCGTACCACCAAAGCACCTCTGAACAGAACCTACAATCGCC
>JAZHYW010047579.1:0-36603 GCA_037355805.1 Ixodes ricinus | reverse complement strand
AAGCGGTGGGAGGTGAATGGGAGATGCTTCGGGCCGAGCAAGACATCTTGGCCGCGCTCTATGATTCCTTACCAGACCGGATGAGAGCCGTGGACGCGGTATTAACTCCTTTCGTACGTTTTACTGTGCCTCAGGACCCCATGAACCGGACTTCTGCCGATTGGAAAAAAATATGCTGCTACAATTGCGACACACTGTTTGACGCCGTTAACCAGCGGACACCTTTCAGTTGTGCATCCTTGATCCCGATCTTCTTGTACAGTGCAGTTGAACTTCCACGCCGACTATTAATCTTTTGTGTCTGACATTGTCCTCTGCGAATATTCCTTCGACAAACTTTAAAGGTCTTTCTCCTGGCAAATATATGACTTTTTGTCACACTTTATTAAGACTAGAAATTTGTAAATAAAACACTGGTGTCTTGTCAGCACTTGTTTTGTTTGAAACAAACTCGTGGGCCTAGGAACAAAGAAATATTATTTTTGAACCTTTTCATGCAAAAAGGCTCCAAACGCTGGGATTCATAATTCAAAAACAAATACCTACGACTTGTATAACAATATCAACAATTTATAAGTAGAAGTTTCGTCTCCTATGCGGAAGACATCATCAGTGCAGCCAAAGAACAACCCGACTAGCTACCAGTAACCAAACACTTCCTTTGTCCTTCTCTTCATCCATAGCGCTAGTTCCGCCGACTTCTTCGCCCATATCATACGGGAGACGTCATCATCGTCATACAAATCATTTCATACAAATCAAGGTTACAAAACCTCCGGTAGTAACCTGTATGGTTACCGTTGTTTCTTTTTTTTTTTGACAAAGGTGTGCTCAATAAAAAAATATATATATATATTCGAGCCAGACTAAATTTCATATACAAATGTGGGCCTATATTTTACGTCGTCCTACTTTGCGCAAGCAATTCACCGAAAAAACTACAACGTCTTTTGATGTGACTTTGTCAAAACAATAATCGCAGCTGCAATTTAAGATACTTCAACATTTTTTCTTTATCACTCAGAGTCTTTTCTACGTGACTCTACACGATAGAATGAAACAAATAAATTGCGAAAACGGAACAACAAGTGTAATCTTTTGTCCCCCCTCGCCCCTTTCTCTCTGCCGCCCTACCAGACACACGCTCGCTGTCGCACCCGCCGCCTCGCTTTCAGACGGCCGGAAGAGCGCAGTGGAGCAGCGAGCGCAAGTGATAATTTATCTCGTCCTCAGGGTGCGACGAATGTGCGGAGCAAGGCGACAGGCAGCACAGGTAGTACCGTGCGCCGGCCGGAGCGCTGTTTCAGCGCATATTGTCAGCGATTGTACGTTTGTTCACGCGAATAGCGCAAAATCTTCGCTTTGGCAAAATGTAGTTACAAGTTCGCCTCGTGGATGGCGCATCGTGCCAGTGAGTTCTCTGGCCGTAAGATATCACAAAAAGTTCAACGTACGTAAACGGAAGTGTGTGAACAGGCCTTGGTATATTAGATGTGGCTTCGCTAGACGAACACTTTTATTACTATCCCATTCGCCCTTGTTTGGCAACAAGCTCGGTGGCACCATCTATTGGGTTACTCTGGCACACTTCCGGTCCGCGTAGACTTTCTACTTTTTTACACATCATTCTTTCATCATAAGAGAGACTTGCGTCTGACAGCCCAATCAACGATCATTTAGCGAAGATAGCGCATACATATGATATAGCAAATACCGCGAAACCCGCCTTCTAGTGCATAACTGGAAGTGCCTAAGGGTTTTTTGCGCTCAAGTGCCACCACGTTTTGACCCACGCGGGAAGCAGCGAATAGAAAGATAAAGAACGAAAAGCTTAGGAGATGAAGGCACTATTGTTATGAACCTTAAGGACATTGTAGGGACATCAGCGGTAATCATAACTCACCAAGAAACAACCTAAAGGCACAGTAAGAGCACTCATTAGCACGCGTATGGATAAATGTTGACAGATTCATCCGAAATCCCCACATGCATGGTTTAACGGAATACCTCGGTTGTGATTGATGGCAAGATTAATAAAAGAGGAAAAAACTGAATTTTGAAGGCTTCATTTACCATGGTCCAGCAACCAAGCTGTTGTCAAAACGTCAAGAGCCTTTTTTTATTTTTTAAATAAATAATGATAGAGTTGTATGAATTCGAGTGTTTTGTAATATTACTCCAGAGTCACGTGACTGCAAAAATGGCGGCCCTCACTTTAATATATCATATCTGCAAAACTTATGAGCCTGTCATACTCTAGCTTCGGTAGGCCGGATCCTAGCGACATCACCTAGACGACAAGGCCGTGTGCCTCTCCCTCCCCCTCACACATCATCACTAGTGTACCCACGCAGCGCCGCCAAGGTTGCGTCAGTATGGCCGCCGACGCGTCTTTCAGTGTCTCACAACAAGCCTGACGCTCGAACGCAGCGCCGTCAAGACGGCCGCGCCTGCCGCTTTGCGACGACTCTTGACGAGCTTTTGCGTGTTTGCCACTTGGGGCGGGTTGGAGATCCACTGACGATGACGTCATGCGCAGGCCTTCCCTTCCAGGTGATATTGGCTCTAAAGAGCCTAACTTCATCATTGAATCCATGAAGATTCATTGAGTTGTCTAACTTCTCGCGTGTATAGCCTGTATATGTGCTCGACTGGCCACATTTTTCCATGATCTGAATGCACCACTTGAGTGGAACATCAAGAAATGTTTGAAAACTTTAGGCAAGTAGTTTGCTAACTATCACTGTTCATTAATACTGTGATGTTCCGCGGGTCAAGAAAATTGTCCCGAAGAAATCAGTTATTAGTTTCAAGCGCGTCATTATGTTAGAAATAAAATATATATTCACGTTTTGGCGACACGCATTGCCTATGCTATAGTATTTTAAAAGGAACATCTCACCATTCTTGCGGTGAAGCTGTCGAAGTTTTTAATACATATTTGCTTGAGGAGTTCAGGATCTCGGATGATCATTACAGGTCTGAAGCCATGGAAGTATCTGAATGGTTTTACAAATATGCGATTGCAGGAATTCGAAATGGCATCAGAATATTTTTTGTGGGTGCCAAAGTATTTTAATAATATAAAAATTATTTACAAACCATAGCGACTAAGCATCTCAATATCCACCAGGTTGATAGTTTTCGAAGAACCTAATTGAATATTAAAATGTAGCTTAATAATTCCTATGAAGCATTGTTCGAAATATTATGACTACATTTTTTTATGCGGAATATGCTACTCAAGGAGCCAAAGTCGCCAATGTAAATGTTGGCAGGTATATGTATCTAATAATCACAGGCATTGGTATACTATAAACAGGCAAATTCTTTGTAGGTTTGTGTTTTTCTTCTTGGTAACGAGGCGGAAGGCTGTTCCAAAACTAACAACATTCAATGGTGTCAGGCATAGCAAACAAAAAAGAGGTTCTACGACGGGAACATATATTCGCACGTTCTGCTTACGAAAGAGGTGGTATTCGAAGCCGCAGGTGGAGATGAATCATGATAGATATATTCAAGGCCAACCCATAGTTCTTGCCTCGGTCGCGACTGCTAGCATACACTTTGTCTAACTTGTCGAGTAAGAACTTACTGGTTTTTTTTCTTGAACGGCGAATGACTATTTCATCTCATTTCGTCAACACATTTTCTTAACGATAAATACAAGAACGATTATAGGTGATTAATGAGATTGTTTTATAATTTAAACTACATCCTTACCATTTGTTTTATTTTTTTATATTAAAATAAAATTTGGGTCAGTTCTCAATAAGATGCTAACAGCACTTCTGTGTAAACACAACAATATGCACGTTTGGTTCATGCATTAGAACGAAAATTTGCAGAATGACAGAAAACGCAGGATACCCAACAACATCGCCATATTTGGAGGCCCACTTTTCTGTGACTTTCAACAGGCCCTGCAATATCAAGTAAAAAGTTTTAGACAAAGACAATAAAAGCGAAAGATAGGCGTGACCTAAAGAGCGCAAATCAAACGCCAGTAGACTTTAAATACGTAGGGCTGTGGTCTACTGCCACTGAAAAATATAGGCATGAACAGTCCAGCGCAAATATTTGCACAATTCCAAGTTTTTGAAAACGCTCTCGTCTAAACTAAGCCTCGAACGCAGAGTTTAGTGTCACGTGCTCTAAACTGTAAGACTTCCAGAGAGATGATTTGGACGGTGGGGACCACATTCGTAGCAAACATCCATATAAAATGTTGTCGCTCACAACGTGTACGGGGCTACAGTTAGCAGCGATGCTTATTCTTTTCTTTTACATATAAAAACAATCGACGTTTTTTTTTATATTGTGCGCATAACTTTAATATATAAGAAGGTGTCAGGTAAGCCCATTTCTGATTTTCTATTTGTTTAGCCCTCAAATTTATTATGAGTTATCTTCTTCACTATGGAAACCTTGGGTTAAAAGATCGATCACAGTTTTCAATGACATTTCATCAGTCGAAGGTGTCAACCGCACTGCTGAGAAATAATTTACCTCTTTATATACTTCGTGCAGATTTCCATATATGGGGTGAGGTCTCGGTCCTGGTATGCCCAGGTCATTGAAGAATGTCGTCTTTGTCTTCCACAACTTGTAGACCCTGCAGAAAAAGCAATGCAAGCTTCGTAGAACTACTACTACCAGTAGTAGTAGTTACTAATCGTAGCAATAACTACTACTACAAGCAGTAACTACTTCTTGCGGTCAGGTCAATAATGAGCAATCATTATTTAAGACAGCTTCGTCAGTTATTTGGCAATATATGACTTAGTTTTTTTCATCTCAATTTTGATTGAAATGATTGAAAATTTCTATGTTTCAGCTGTAAGTTTCAGTCTGTGGGGGACAGTGAGCAGCACTGCATGCAGAAGACGGCGGCGGAAGAGAAGAAGACGAAGGGGCGAGGCTCGTGGTGGGTGC
The DNA here is from genome assembly GCA_037355805.1 of Ixodes ricinus. Taxonomy (NCBI): domain Eukaryota; kingdom Metazoa; phylum Arthropoda; class Arachnida; order Ixodida; family Ixodidae; genus Ixodes; species Ixodes ricinus. Next base: position 31,668 of record JAZHYW010047579.1, on the reverse strand, counting down.
GCGTGAACGGACAGTTCCAAGGGCGGTGGACCAACGAAAAAGCGGGTACCGAACAAGACCTCCAACTAAAGAAACGGACTTTAGGGGCCCAGGAAAGCCCTTTAAGACAGCGAGCACATAAGTAGCCATGAAACGTTTCTTGATGATAGCGCTTACGTGTGTGACTTCCTCGGAGCGACTAGAACTCGGCCTGATCGGGCGATATTGATAGGCGACCCACAAGTCTCATGAACAACCATTGAAATCGCCATATCAATGGACACAACAAGAAATAACCAGAGAAATTATAAAATGCTACGTTTTACCGTCTATTCTAGCACTGATCGTGGCCTACTTATGATTTATTGGCTTGCTGATGTACCTCGCAGTATTTCGTTTGTACGTTTAAAGGGGCAGTGCAACAATTTTAATGTTGAAAGAATTAGCATTTTGCATTTCTTATGGTGTTTATGCAAGCCCAAGTGACCAAAACGCGCCACCTTTCCCCGAAAAAACTGCTATTCTGCTGCGCAATCGCAAAGCAAAAAACGAATTATTTGCCGATCTCCGGCCGCCTGTGGCGTTTACGCTTGAATCTGGGTGATACTCGGAAGTCAACAAAACCGGTCCCAATCCGCTGCTACACTCGCCGTCAGCCCCGTGGCGAACCGTCCTTTGTGTCGATCGCTCGCCGCGACCTTCGACGATGCTAATCCTTTAAAAGTCGGCAATCGCGGAGGAAGCGGCTGGGGTCTCTGAAGAGATGATCCAAGGGGAAACCACGTGATATTCTAGAGTACGTTACTCGAAAGTCGACGTGGACAGTTGAGACGCACTTTGACCTTCGATTTGTTCCTTTTTCTTTTAAATAAAAACTAGCGCTCGCAAGAAAATACGGCTTTCTGTTTTTCCTTCCATAGGTGACGCAGATTGATTTCCGCAGTTGATTGGCTAAACGTCGGAAACTCGTTGCACCGCTCCTTTAATAGTAATTTGTTTTACGTACCTTGTTAAGGCACTTCTTCAAACAAAATGCTAAAACTAAACGTCTAAAATTAACGAAATAAGAAATGTTCATCATTAGTCGAAAATAATGGTGTAAATGGCTTAACAAAAACGACAACGCAGTTATTTTCCTCACCCCACGATAACTCGAAAAGTGGTGTGTGTTCGAAGAGGACAAACCTAAATAAATCGCCGTTATTTTCGGACTGTCGAAGGAGCAATGACCTTCGTTTCACCACACGCACAGAACGGATTCTGAGTGTGTGCTATATATACCAGTAGAAACAATGCTACAAGTCCTATCTCCACTTCAGATGTGCGAAAAGATGGGAAACTGTAAAAGTCTACATATGCGTGCGGCTATTGGACTTTTATCCTCGTGTAAAAACTGTAAATAATTGTGGTGTTTGCTTTCTAGTGCAGTACGCCAGACAGCGTGCGGACCACGTAACAAGGAAGGCCTGGTGCGATACAAAATATAAACTCAGTGTACAACCTTGCCAAAACTGCAAGAGCAATGCAGGCTGTAATTCCCAGAAGCTTTGCGGTGGTCACTGCGTGCACGATGTGTTTCCTATTCTATACTTTTCCGTATAAATGCAAAATGCTACGCTCCCTAGAGCAAAACCACAGCCGTTGTTCAGCTGGGCTAAACCCATTTGCAAGGGGGGTAGCATGGTATGATTATAATGCACGGTACGCATCATCCGTCTTCTTCCAGTTCCTCTTGATGATCTTTACTCCGGCTTCCACACAACCGCCGCTTTGCGAAAACATTGGGCTAGAAGTTTTGTGAACAAAACCCCATTCTTTGGAGAACTTGGAGAACTCGGATCCAAGTAATCTTTGGAACTGTTGTCCGTTGTCGCCGTATACAGTTTCTGGCGTCCCATGTCTTGCGAAGATAGACTTCATGTGGTCGACGACAGAAACAGCTGACAAGCTAGCCAAGGGAGGAACTTTGGGGTATCTAGAGTAATAATCCGTCCTTAGCAAGTACCACTTGATTTTCAAGTAGAAAAGATCTACGCCTACTTGCTGCCAAGGCCGTTCCGGAAACTCGTCCCTTGGATCGACTGTCCCGGGTTTCGTGCCGACTACCGCACTCAGTCTCAGTACAAGTCCCAACTCCACAGAGTAACCTCTCGACAAAAGTGGTTCGTCTAGCTCTTTTCGGACATACACATCAACGGATATGCGTTTTTCTCTATGGCGAATATCTGCTCTCAGTACACCCAGTACACTGAACTTTGATCGGCTGGGCCCCTTTACTACTCTTTCGGCCTCAACCAGAGGCAGACCGCTGAGGTACTGTCTGTAGATACTTTCTGGAATCGCAGTGATGTCTTACCCCTTGTCAACCTTGAAAGATACTGGAGCTGTCTCGACTGTCAGTACAATCCTCCATCCATCTTCCTCGGCTGATTCTATGACTCGAAGAAAGGCGGGCTTTTCGGCTTTGACTTCTCTAACTATCATGGAGCCGCAGCAAACTTTGCAAAATGTCCTCTTTTCTTGCGCTTGGTGCAGGTTGCAGGACATTTATTTCGTGAATGAGGACTTCGGCCACACAACAGACATGTTTCTCTAGTAGCCTCTTTGAAAGGCCTTCTCGCATTCACCTTGAGCGTCGGTGGTGACGCCGCAGACACTCAACTGAGACTGTCTTCTATGTGAAGATCAGCTTGCAGCTTTTTCACAGTCTCCGACTGACGTGCCATTGTGGTTGCTGTTTCTAATGCCAGCTTCGTGTCGAGCTGCATCCGCTCTGACAACTTTCTGTCTCGGACGCCCACTACGATGCGGTCCCTGATCATTTCGTCGTGTAGGTTGTCGAACCGGCAGTACTTGGCCAATCCGTCAAGAGCTGTTATGAAGTCTTCTGCTGACTCCAATGACTCATGCACTCGAAAATGGCACTTGGCCCTGTCGTAAATTATGTTCCTTCGAACAATGAAATGCTCGTCGAACGCATTTCGTACCGCGTTGTACTGCTGCATTTCCGCCTCTGTCAGCTTCAGCGAGAGAAGAATATCTTCGCTCTTGTCTCCCATGCAACACACTAAGGCGCTGACCTGTTCAGATCCGCTTTTTGCTTGGCGTCCACTCACCATTTGAAGGCGCACGAACCTCCGAATCCGCTGTGGCCAGTCCTCTGACTTGGGAAAGTCGAACTCTTCTGGTAGATGGCTTGCGAATAGCGGAGCCGCAATGGCGATCCGAACGTTAGGTTCTTAATAACTCCCGTCTTCTGTTGCCATCGGTTCGAAGGCGTCGTCCTGGTACACTTCTTACTGAAGTCCTCTCAGGGCGAACGTCCTTAACCAGTCGCTGCCACCATGTTGTGTTAGCATAGGGACATGGACACAACCATTCCTTCTCAAGCCCAGAAAAAGTGTTTTTACTTCGTCGTCCCTTAGCAGCTCCCCCCCCCCCCATTCTGCACGCGATAGCATGCGTAACCTAGCTTACTGATCACTACCTTAGCTTTTGTGACCCATTAAGATTCCCCAAGTTCCCATCTGTTATGTAATTTGCATAAATTGGTGAAATAAAAACATTTTCGGCGCGAGCAGCAACACTGGTTCTCAACAGCTGGTCCTGGCTGGGCATCAAGAACAACGAACGACCCGTTTGGTTTATCGTGAGTGTTTGCCGAAATGAGGTAATTATATTGTTTTTGCCGTATTTTATTCTAAAGATTATGTAAAACAAAACGACTAGTTGTATATCTGATCATATTGAACCATTGAACACTGAGACGGAGGATTGACAGGGTAAAAAATGTTCATAATTCTGTGACTGCGTCGCCCATACTGTTTTCCTCAATCTCGGAATGGTTGGATTTCTGAGCTGCACGCGTCGTGGTTGTGATCTCCCGGCTGCACGTACGTAGCGCGTTAAGTTCCAATTCACCAGCGGGTTGCAGTTCACGAGGGGAGAAAACGGACGCGAGAGCTGGAAGCGAAAGAGATTCGAGACGCGATCTCAAGAGAACGATGCTGCTCGCTACGAATGCTGTAAATATGTAATTAAACGAGTCCGATGGAAACGACCTTCGCCCGTCTTTACACTTCGTCAGCCTGATGCTCTGTGCGCCACGTACCGGTGGAGCCAGGTGGACCCCGAGCCTTGACAGCGCCAGCTCGAGCCCGAACTCGCGCCTCTTTCGCCGTTCGTGTTCTTCAGTTTGGATGTTCTACTCCATGATTCATTAAACCTAAACCTAAAAGTCAATCACCTGTGTCACCCGTCACGTGAAACGATAGCCCTGCCGCTCTAACGGCCGTTCATGGATGTCTCCTGCCGCCAAGTAGCAGCCTGATCGTCGAACCACCAACATAGTCTCCTCTACATCAGAGAATCACTACATTTAGGTGCGTCAACTACCACTGAATTTTGGTCCGTCGGCCGCTATGACGTTTCTACAAGTCGGCGCATCCCTTTCTTTCGACTGTTTAACTCTTTCCTGTGCAGAAAAAGAGCCCCAGCGATTTTTCATGACGTTCTTGCGCTCGTGCTCGTTCAGTTTATTCAGGGCAGAATATAAGCTTCTGGAATTCTTTACAGTGTTCCAACGCTCGTGTTCCTTTAGTTTTTTCAGCAGAGTAAATAAACTTCCGAGGCTCTTCACAGTGTTCCCACGATCGTGATCGGTCAGTTTACCAGTCTGCCATGCAAGACGTCGCCTTTCAAACCTTCTGATCTTTTTCCTATGGTCGGTCGCTCTGCTGTACCCGGTTTTGGACTTTACGAAATTTCATTGCATTGAGACAGGCTGCCCTATACTCCATCCACCCCAAAACTGAGACTGCAGTGGGAACTACGTGCACGCGGAACAAATCAACCGCCTCCCTTTCATCTCCTTACCCAATACTCGGCGAGTGAGTATGAGCGAGAGCGCGATCACGTGGCGAAATAGGAATGTATGACTGGTCCATTGAGGACGTAGTTTCCACCGCAGTCTCAGCTTAAGGATGAATGGAATATATTCAGCGCGTAAGATGGCCGCCCAACTCCGGCCTCCCGAGAAGGTGGCGTTTACAACACGGGAGCTGTCTTCGTTGGCCTCCTCGCTCGAGGTCCTATGGCGAAGAACCAGCGTTCACCAGCACGCGCCACGAGGCTTCATTGACGGCTGCCCGTACACGGAGGAGCTGGCATCTCCTCCATTGTGGTCTCTGCCGATGCTTCTATCCACTTTGTGTCTGAGTGAACCACAATCAGTATTACGTAACTTTCCAGGAGTACGGCATAATATAAGCCGTGTTCAGTGTTGCTTGGTATCCAACCAGCTGACCCGAGCCTGCTCCAGAGGCATTTAATAAGAGTAGGCACATGTCTTGCACATTCTTACGTGGTCTTAAATATCTTTGTCAACACCGGGGTACCAGAAGATAGTGTTTGCCAAGCTCTCCATAACTGACCTGCCTCGATAGGTGTCATGGAGCATAGCCTCTTGTATACAAATATTGCCCGCTCAATCGCCGATTGCCAGCTATCATCACAAGGTTGCGTCGCTTCCCTATACGAGGCACAAAATGGGAACGAAGAGAATAAGCCTCTCTCCTGCGTTCTTGTATTCTTGGTGCTGTTTCTGGCAATTGTCGTGGTACCTGTGGGCAAGAGCGTGCCGGGGCTGTCATTTCACAAGACCCCAAGCAACACTCGGGATCATGGAAAGTGATTCAATCTTATTTCGAAGAAAGACTGCTTCCCAAATTCTACCTCCTTTATACTCAATATTGTGCGCTAGGTACCTTTTTGTGACGGACATTAAAGAAGGCCTGTCTGGTATCCTTCGTGCATTCTGCTGAGGCTCCCCTCAAAGCCCAGCTTGGCTCAGGCCTCTCTGGTGTCAAAGCTGGATGAGCCCATGCGCCCTTCCAGGTCCTCTTTTGGTGCTGCTTGACTGGCTCTCACTGCGTATCTACCCCCACCTTTCTCGCACTGCTCGAGGTATATAGTGACGGGCGCCTGACAAAAGGCACGGACCGTCATTACGAAACGTGAGCCCCGGCACAGCTAACACTCCACACTGCTCACGCGACTTCGTAGCGGTTGCTACACCAGAGGACCCTGGCCGTTGCGCTTCTTCTTCACGTAATGAACATCGAAGACGAACCAATTATGCAGAAAAGCCAAAGCATGCACCACCTAGCAGCCTTTTAGCACCGCTTCTCGGAATCATTGTCGTTTTTGCAATGCTCTGTTTGTTTGTAGTTGAGATGGTGATATCACAACTTCCTTGTCAGTAATGGTGCTTGCAGTAACTTCGCAGAACATGAGAACATTCAAACTGCATACAGCCGACACTGCTATGGAACGACCAAAATATGCGGTTGCGATTTCTGCTTGCGTCGGCCAGCTCACCACGACGCGACATCGGGACGTGCCATGTCACAGTGTCGTAGCACGCCAGCTACGATTGATGTGGGATCCATCGTACAATGCCTGTCTTTATCGTGCATGTGTTCGTTTACTCAGCCAACTGATGCAACGAAAAACGTTTTTGGTGGAGGCTATCGAATTGGCAGGTTACGATCGCCTGAGCATTCAGCTAATTGTAGATTTCACTTGGCTACTCGTTTCAGTGAAATGTCTAATCTTGATTCTGTTGTCCGTAATCTATTTATTGGCTGGTTTGTTCGAAAGTAACTCAGTCGGTCTATCTGAGGAAGCCTTAAGAAAAAGCTTTCCTAAGGCTGCACTAGCCTTGACAATTCCTTTTCTTTAGACCGAGATAAGACCATCTGATCATTTTGAGCAAGCCAGCACACTGCAGAGGAGGAATGACCCAGATTTAGCGTGAAGTTATAGGTTTGACATGAGCGCATTCCATTTGCAGCTGAAAAAGAGGTGTCACTTAATGAGGAAGACAAGTGAAACAAAAGCATTTTTAGGTATTTCGGTTAAGAAAGCTGTGCATACTTTAACTCAGCTTTCGGTATTTTTGGCCCATTTCACTTTGTAGCTTAGAGTTCATCTATGATGACCATTACTTCACTTGGAGCATGTAAAATACATTGGACGTGACAGGCAACCGCACTTGGGCATCCATCATATATCTGAGCTGTGCCTTCAATATATATTCAGTTGAAGTGTTTCTATCGCATGGCTTGGTCAGTATCTACATAATGTACTGAATGCCTTTTTACAGGGTTGCGTTGCCAAAAGAGACTTGTGGGCTTGTGGGTTTGTGGTGAGTAACGTAACCAGTCACCATCACCTCCGAGCCAAGTGTGGGTTAAGACCCCCTGCATGCCATGGCTGTGCTAGGCATGCCTGGCTGATGAAATTGGGGTCTTGGCAGTTGAGCAAAGCCCAGGCTAGGTTTCCGTCAAGGGCCCCCCCCCCCCCGGTTAGGCAACACACCACACCAGCCAGCGCTCCGCACAGAGAGGTGTCCTGCGTTGGCTCACCCAGGACGATTCGGTCAGTCGCTTTGCTTCACCTCTCCTTTCTTCTCACTTTCTTCTCCAGCCCTGTTCTTAACATCTCATCCTTCAGATGTAACAGAATTCTTTGAAAGTGAAGAGGAATTATATAGCCCATGGAGCGTTAAAAACCACCAGGGTGTGACATGACGACACCAAATACTTTACTATGAAAATATCTCACTCCATGAAAATCCAATGGCCTAGGCACAAATAGGCTTTGCGTGGTTAAATCGACTGGATGCGCAGCAGCCTCAGGGTTTTCCCATTTGAATAGACCAATCTCACCAGCCAGTTTCGTTAAGCCGCCGCTGCCGCAATGTATCAAAAGAACTTTAGTCTTTCTGCATGTGGGAGAGCCCCGCTGGAGCTTTGCTCGTGACGAGACGACACGAGCCGTCTCGTGCACGCACTAGCGCCTGCCTCCTATGAACTAAAGTTATGGCGGCGGCGCGCACGCGTGGAACGCTTAGTGATCTGTCTATTGGCACGATTCATGGCAACGGTAGATAACTGTTGCCATCTAAGGTTGCGGACACCTGGAGCACTTGTCGAGACAGCTGTCTCTACTGTGTCGGCAAACCCGGTATCTCGGTAATCCCTCGGCAGCCCTCTCCCTTGGTGCGACATGACTGCTGTACAGCATGGACGGTGTAATCCTCATGCATTCTCTCAGGTGCGTGGTGTCTACACCGCTGGGAAAGAAACATTTGGCACTGTGGGTGCGTTGGCATAAATAGATGAAGAAAAACGTATTTTCCTGGTAAAGTATTTAGTGACAGTCTCAACTGACATGCTTGCAACCAGGCTAGCATGTAGCCGTGGTGAGGTGACTCGCGTCTCCAATGGAACAAGATGCCTCTGTCACATTTCAATGACTGCGTTTGATGTGCTTGCAAGAATGGTACATTCACAATACAAATATAGCAATTCATTCAAGATAACTATTAAACATATTTTTAATGAATCTGTATATGCTTTTTGTTTACTTTCATTACAACTGCAGGTTCAAAAAGGTATTAACAAAAAAATTAGATTTGTTTCATTTTTTCTCGTTTTGTAAATTATGGTTCCAGGTGCATCAGCAAAAGACATAGGCATAGTTGCATGTTATCACTAAAAGTTTGGGTCTATACAACATGAACTAATTGTATTTTTGATGGAGTTGGTGATCTTAATAAAAATAGCATGTCGCTATTTCAGCGGTTGCTGCTCATGAACTCGAGAAACCGAAATGGCAGCTATTGCGACTTCAAGATGTAACGAGATTTCAGCTGCTTGGCTGACCTACCGGAGGTAAGCTTCATTGTGCATATGGCATGGTTCGAGTTTTCGTATGTTGCAAACTGTAGCGTCACTTTCATTTCGTTTTCAGACTTTGTTCGGTGCTGTCCGGCATCATGTCAAGTGTGGAAGTCGAGGTAATCTACTGCGACTTCGAGGCGGCCGTGACCACAGCGTGTCGCAGCCATTTCTTTTAAGCGAGGGTTCAGGGATGTTTCTTTCTTCTGTGCCAGACGGTGTACAGGAAGCTGTGCAAGTTGGGTATGCAAGCGCGCTACAGCCAAGACAGATTTTTCTGTTCAGGTAATTACTTTGTATTCTTTAAGATTGAAAGTAAGGCATAATCATTTTGATACCCTTATACTTTATTCGACTGACCAGGTCATGAAGCCTCGAGGAAAATGCATTCCTCTTTTGAAACGGCATATGCTGTAGCATATGCCGAGCCCGATCACCAGACCAAACTTTAAACGCCGAATGTTTCATTCGTTTATTAGCTCTTCTAAGCGTTCTCAATACTTATTTTATTTGATCAGTAGGGTTCGCTCATCTGCATATTTGAATTGTTATCTTAGAGCATACAAATTGTGCATAAACAACCAGTTGCGTCGCTGCCTTGTTTCTTCACGTGTAAAAAAAAAGGTTTAAAAATACTATCACACAATAACAAATGAGCTTGTCACGCCAATATAAAATTCCATCGACGTATATGCCAATAGGTATTGTCGTTTCTAAATGCTTCCCAGCCTCTGGGCCTTCTTGACGTGTCTGAAGGGTTAACAAGCATTACAAGAACTGAAGATGGCCCAGTAAAACGCGGGACAACCGCCACCGCGTCTCGCACAGAAATATAAAGGTTTGAATGAGCGAATTTTTAGAGTGCTAGAGGAGCACTTCACCGGATCTCCGTTCTTCACGCTTTAAAATATAGCTAGAAATATCCGGTTTTGAGTTCCGTGCTGTACTGGCCCGTGTAAGCTCAATAAAATCGCATTTGCCATTTGTTCTTTCTAAACCGTGTCGTGGCATCTTGTTACAATTATTTCAGTTTCAGTGACATGTTTTGATCACAGCTAAGAACACGGTGTGGTAAATAATTCATAAAAATAAACAGAAGTAAATTCGTAGTTCTACAGTCGAACTAAACTCCGTGGCACGAGTGTTCCTTGTGGCGATTATTTCCTTGACGAGTTTACCTATGACCACTTTGCCTGTGACGACCGGGCTTGTGACGAGTTCTCCTAGACCCGTATTTGAAGCGTACCTGAGCTATAAGTGTTAGAAAGGTCCTACACATATCAGTAACAAGTGATTTTTTCAAAGAAGCCACGGAAAGTCTTGTGGTGTGGTTTGGCTCGGCAAATGACAGCTTGTACAGCTTCGTGTTGAATCTTCAAGGAGCCCTTCCATCTCGTTTTGTTGTATGTGTGGTTGATCTGCAGTGTCCGTATTGACATATAAATCTCGAAATACATATTTCAAGTCCGCTAAGTTTATGGTAATTGCACTGCAACCTACTTGTTGGCAACGAGTGACCGCTGTTTTACGAGTATACTCTTCCAGGTTATCTATAGAATTAGGCAGTGTCTACTCTCCCGGCGACTGAGACAATATTTTCAACGAAATTCTAGCGGCAGTCGCCTCCCAGTAGCTGTCTGAAATCATGCGAGAACTGCCGATAGAATACGTTCTTGTTCTCCCGGCTGTTCGGGGGAATATGTTTAATAGACACCTTTTTGTGGACACACGTTTGATGGACACGTTTCGTCCACACTAACATATCCCCGACACTTGTTACGCGAATCGCACGCTGCAAAAACATTTTTTCGCTGGTGTGTCACTGTACGGCAAACCCGTCCACGCAGCTTAGCGGCGACATTCTGCGACAGCTCATTAAAAGAACGTTAACCCACGTTCCCTACCCGACATGCCATTTGCGGCGACAATCTGGGGTGACTTGTTACCAAGAAAAAAAAAGGCTAATCATACCTGTCTGTAAAACAATCTGCCAATAAAACAGCGTGTCAATGAAACGTCGTTCGATGAACTGATCGCCACAGACAATGAGAGGCATCTGCCGGTAGAATTTTGTGGAAAATATTTTCCAGCTGCCGGGAGAATAGGCAATATAGCCTAGAATTAACCAGGTTCTTGTTTGCTTTGCAATCTTCTCTGCTGTATAAAAGTTTAGAAGTACCTCTTTACATTTCGCAGATCGCTTCCACGTTTATACTTGTCTACAGATCATGCTGTGTGTGATAAACGTCTAGGAGATTTGAAAACACTATTTTCTATTTGTTTTCCTGCCTGTTTAAAACTGTGCGAATAAATTTTCTTTACGGGTTTCCTCCGTGTTTTAGATTGGTTAATTTAGTTCGGAACGTCTTCAACAAGTTTGATATATAAAACCCTCCCGACGGTACCCATCTAGGGTTAACGAATAATTTGCCTGGGTGCCAGGTACTAGCTTGATAGCGATTCATTTCAGCAAGCATTGATCAGCCAACGAAATGCCGCGGTTATGCTTCTGCTAGAGCAAGTGAGCCAGCCCTGCATTTCGTGGCTTGATCGCGTCTGTTCATTTGCTTGTGTGTGATATATTTATTTGCATATTTCAGAATGAGCTAATGGTGTCCAGTCATCCTTGACTTCACGACGACTTGGTTGAGGTTGCGGAAGAACGTTTTAGTCTATTGTCATCCAAGCTCTTCAGAACATCGCGACTCTACTGAAACGAGGGAACTTATGTTGATCCTTGGACGTCGTCAACTTATGCGGAAGAAATCTGGAGTCGTCGCTCTAGTTGGATTACAAAGAATGTTCGAGAAAGAGCGGTATGCGTGCGGGCATATCTTTTTTAAATGACAACCCTCATGCGGATATTTTTACATAAATAAACAAAACCTTTGGTAAGTGGTCTTTAAGTACCGCTAATCATTTGAGATATTTCTTTCATTTTTCTTTTGTCTGAACTTTATTCAAAACAAGCGAAAGCAGCCGTTCATTCCAACATTTCTTTTAACTTCTTGATGCACCAGGCGCTCCCATAATGGCAGTTTTACTGTAATAGCTTGTATTACCCTGTGTCTGTTCATATTGCTGCATGCTGTACCACTTGCGTTACGATCTTGAAAAATATCAGCAATATCAGTAAAAAAAATAAAATAAATCAAGCTGCTTTGATTTAGTGAAAGGAGCTGTGCAATGATTTTAACGTTGAAAGAATTGGCATCTTCTACTTTTGACATTGTTTGTCTTGTCACACAGGTCAGAAAACACATGTCCGTCCTTCGAAATGTTGCGATTCCGCCACGTAATCGCGAACCAAAAGTTAGAATATTTACCGACAAGTACCCGTGAGCGGCGTCCATGAGAACCACGCGGGATGACGTCAATGGGGCACTTGTAAAAAAATAGCAAGTTGTGCAAATACCTGCTTGAAAAAAGGTATCTAAAAAAAAATCTCTACGTTCCAAAATAAAAGTAAATGCATTAAAAACTTCGTATCATCGACAAAACTTTGATTACACGGAGTTGTAGTGGCGCAATCTATCCGAGGTCAACAAAACCGTCGGCTCTATCTGCTGCCAGACGCCCGAGGGGGCGGGGATGGCCGAACCCGGACGTTGGCACTTTCCTCCTTTTGCCATGCTGTGCGCGCTGCGCAAGCATAAGGTCACGTGGTCGCGAGCGGGTGAGTTCTCGCTGCTCACTGATGGCTCTAGAGAGAGAGCTTCACCGGAACTCCGCGTGACTCCCATTCACGTCACAGCGCACATGACTCGGAAGATGGTGAAGGAGTTTAGAGGCGGCGAAAACCTCGATCTTTGTCAATTTTTAAAATAAAAACTAGGACATGCAAGTAAAAGCGGTTTTTTGTTCTTTACATCAGAAAGGTAGAGACACAAAGTCTCAAATTATTTAAGCCGAGCACTTAAACTGCTGCACAGCTCCTTTGAGAATAAAATGAACCTCTTCTATACCGACGTTATTTCTTGTTTTATTTTGTAATATTACAAATAATTAGTCAATGCACAGGTGTTCTTTTTATTATATAATGGGAGCACGTGCAGTGTTTGCAAGCTGTTCAGATTGACAAGCATCAAATGAGAATATTGATGCTGACAATTTGTCGGGTTTGTTCTATTTGGTTTATTTTGACGCAACCGCTTCCACCACATTTCGGCAGTCTCAGACTCCGTACCCGAGGTACTCAAGGCCAGACGTGTACACGTTACTCAAAAATAATACGGAATTACATTTACAATTACTCAAGGCTAAATTGTAATTTATTATAATTACAATTACCCTCCCACAAAAGTAAGTGACCGTTACCCCCAAAAGTAATCCGTTACTTTCGTGGTGTTTCTTTCAACATTATTTTCCTCATTTAAGCAATAAAGGAAAGGGGTTATTCAAGTTCTTATTGTTGCCACCTGTTACATGTTTTGACCTTGAGTATTTTGAGCAACAGCTGTCGTTAAACATTTTACGTTATTTCTTACTGAAGATGTCCACTGAAAGGCTGAACACCCTTTGAACTGAGGCACTGGATGGGAGTACCATATTGTGCCTCACGAATGTTTTATGCTCTGCATTGAGCTTTTGCAGCGAAGCAATGGAAGTACTATTTACCTCGAAGATAGAGCAAAGCTTCGTCGTTGCAGCCGTGGCCTGGTATTTTAGAGTTTTATTAGAGGTGGTAACAGTAAGGTGATAATTAAATAATAAATAATGTTTGACTCGATATTCTTCTTCTTTTGGTTCTGAACAGGTTGAGCCTCGGTTGAGACGTTGGTGAAAAAGAAAAAGTTTCCAAAATTTAAATATAAGAAATCGAGAAACAAACAAGAACAGGACAGTTTTCATAACGACAATTAATTAGAACGTTGGTTAAAACAAGAAATTGTAAACGCACGTTTGCCGTGTGTACCTTTCTTGATGCCGTTTTAAAACGCACAGAGCACGGACCGACTGCAGTTTACTCCGGTGTTCTCCGGATAGACGTCCGCTGATGAAACGGGCAGCGAAGGGCAGAGAACTAAGTAAGCCGCGCGATGGCCCCACTCACGAGTTTTACTCTCTCCTCAAGCCCAGAATATCAAGTCTACGTCAGCCACCACCATGTTTTATTTGTAAAAACATCTGCTTGAGATTAGATGCGTCCTGCTGGGGTAAAAACAGGAAGAAGAAAAAAGGAAGACTATTACCATTTTTGAAGTGCTACCAAAAGCTTACTCACAAAAAGGGAAACAGATGCAGATAACCTGGCTGGAATTCACAAATAAAGTGGGCCAACCCTAGAAGTTGGACTACAAAAAAAAAGTAAGTAGCTTTTATACCCCTGTCAGACGGGCTAGTTTAGTGTCACCACAAGCGAGTGCACTTCGCCCTTAGTGTCATTTCTGTAGTGTGCCACACGGCTCCTTCCTGAGGAACACACTTGGCTTGGAGTGAGTTTGACGAACTCACTTCACTCGATCGAGTGCGTGGCATCAATAGGAGTGCTTCAACAGTAAAACATAACAACACAGAAACCAAAAGCGTGGCGTAAGATTTATTTTATAAAGAAAAAGAAATTCGTGAAAGAGACGACATGTAGAAGAGTGGCATTGCAAAAAAATAGTGGGGTGGACTTGGAGTTTAGGCTGATCTGAACCGAGATTAGCGCAGCGGTGAATTGATAAAAGACGACGACAAAGTCAGTCATTCAACGGCTATCTTGGTTAGCAGAGAATGATGGAGCCTACTTTTGTTTCAGCATGTAACTATTCGAGACAACACGATAATTATGATCTAATTAGGCAGTTTCAGGGCCTCCTCGTAGACTTCCGTGGAACGAAGCGGAACGCCAAAGTTGGATATGCTTCGTTCTTTATCTTGGCTTGCGATGATCGATCAGAATCATCCAATTGGCGTAAAAATCGTTCATTAATGTAACGTTGTTTTAGAGCACAGCTCCTAGGCACCCGTTTCTGAGTTGAGCGGCGTCGGCGTAACCGCGCGTTGCATTAAGGGCTGTTTCTCAAAATGACGTCACACGTGACGTCACGCTCATGTGATCCGTGCTACGTGTGACGTCACGAGGGTAAAATTTTCCCGCTAAATTTTGCGGTAAAAGATTTTGCTAAGTTTGGCGGAAAATTTTTCTGCTAAATTTAGAGGGAAAATTTTACCCGTGTGACGTCACGTGACGTCACACTTAAAATTTCAGATGACGTGTCATGTGACGTCACACGTCAATTCAGCGGGAAAATTTCCCGGCTAAATTTAGCGGGAAATTTTAGCGAAAGTTTTACGCTAAGTGGGATGGAAGCAGGAGAGGAGGATGGGAGGGTACGGAGGGGGAGCAGCTGGCATACCCTCCCCTTCGTACCCTTCCCCTCCTCCTCAAGAGCTGCGCTCCAACTCGGCATTACAGAGAATTGTAAACGTCTAATTTTTTTAACGTGTCTTTATTAAGGGGTATCGGTGGCCGAGTGGGCTAGCGCCCACCAGATCGGAGTACGTGGAGAGAAAGCTCGCGCTGGAGAACCCAGTGATCCTGAGCTCAATCCCCAGCCCTGCCCGAAGAACACACTTCCAATGAAGTGAGTTCGGGGAGCACACTACGCTCGCTCCGGTAGACCGAGTGTGTAATCTCGATAGCAGTGTTCAAGGAGTAAAAATAATAGAAGAAATTAACGCTGCGTAAAATTAGTATTATTTCGATAGGAGTAATATTAGATGCGCACTTGTTTTCTGTTGGCAGGAAAGTAGTGCATTGTAGAAAAACAAGCGGCTAATCTAGTTTCCAGCCTTGGCCCCTGCGCGACGGCCAGCGACGGCCAGGAGGCACCTGCAAGACTCCACCAGGAATCTGAAGGTGGCAGGAGAGACGCGAAAGGCTTGCTTGAAATGGAACTCGCCCAAATGGGGCAAGGTGTCTTCGAACCACCGTTCGTTCCTCTGGAAAGTCCACCGTTCTCGACTGATCACGGGTAGGTTGTCGGTCATGAGAGCGGCTATGGTGAAGGCATTGGCCTGCAGCTGCTGATCGATGTCACTTGAAATTCTTGCCTGTGCGTCGGCATCCAGGTCCAGCTGCCTCTCATCTGAAAGGCGTTGGGCTCTCACGGAGAAAAGTGCCCCAACCACGCGCTTCCACTGTCCAACATCGCGGATATCGCCCTCCAGCTCGTCCTCCACACACTCCATGATGTTTCGTTGTGGCGAGTGGCGAGTGGCCGAGTGGGCTCGCGCACACTAGCTCGGAGCACGCGGAGCGAAAGCTCGTGCTGCAGAACCCAGGAATCCTGGGTTCAATCCCTACCCCTGCTCGTTTCGATCTGGATGAGCATCGTACCGGTGTGCGGACGTGTATCACTGGCTTGTAATGGCTGATCGTAATGATCAAATTGGATTTAAATTTGGATTAAAGCTCGTGACTTAGCGCAACAATGTGTGGTAACGTGTTTCTGATAAGACGACGAAGTTATTTATGAAAAAATGCGTATGCACTGTAATATTTTGCGTGCCCATTACTTACCCATCGTCATTGCCATCATTTTGGAGTGACACTAAGTTTTCCCGTGTAGCACCAACACACTTGGAGTGTGTTTCAACGGGTTGAAGTGCACTCGCTTGTAGTGACACTAAACTAGCCCGTCTGACAGGGGTATTAAAACTGGGTCAAATAAGGTGAAAGAAGCAGAAAAAAATACATCTTGTTTTCTAAGAGAAGATGATAAGTGTGCATCGACGAACGAGGATGCTTGGGGCAATAACATCTTCACATATTATCACATCTCTTTTAGGGGATTTTAGGGTAGACGGGGCGTTGTTTTCTGTTGTGACATTATGAAAATGGTCCTAGTCACTATAACCGAGAAGGACATTGTTAATTCTTTTCTGTGCACTTAGCGCCTTGAGCTTCTCGAAGAGGCATACAATCACTTGGTGTCTTCCTCTCCGCGCTTTCGATCGCAAAAAGAACAAAAAAACAGACACTAAAAAAGCGAATATAACTTGCCCCCCCCCCTTTTTTGTTTTTGTTTCGGCACAAATATTTATTAGGATCTTTTAACATTGTTGTTAGGGTCTAAAAAACAAATTCAGGGGCTTGGCCTTGTAAAAAAAGGCTTTGCGGAACTTAAGAATGCCAAGCCTCCCTTTGCGCTTGTCACTTCGCGTGACAGTGTCACTGCGCTCAACTTTACCAAAATGTAAACGACCTTTTCTTTAGAGGGGGGAGGGTGGTCCTGAAAAAAATGTAACGCATTACAAGGAATTCGTTACGTAGAAAATGTAAGGATTTACTTTAAAATTACTCTAGAAAATATGTAATTATTCCGTTACTAGATTACCGATAAATGTAAGGGATTACAAGTAATTTCGTTACTTGTAACGGATTACCTACAAGTCTGCTCAAGGCTTCCCTTCCCATTAGTGCCAGTAAGCTTGTGTAAAGTGAAATACATTGCAACTGAATATAGTTGCGCTGTCCCTTCAACTGAAGTTTTTTTTTTTTTTTTGAACGGCTGCAGTTGGGGGGACTTTCAGGATAGGACCACGGACCATCCGTGGGACAACGGACCATCCGTGGTCCCACGGACGATTAAAATGGTGGTCGCAACCAACGTAGTATGAAGCAGTACTCCAAAAGTCAAATAAACATTGAGCAACCGTGCAGCAGCTTCGCTTGCCATTAATATGTAAAAGTTTCTGGGGTTCAGTTCTCAAACTTGACCTCCCTAAAGTCTTCAGAGTCTTCTGAGGAACCCCCATATTTCCTGGCAGTCTGTGATAAATTATATATAAAGTGTATAACTGCAGCCACTTTCGGCCAGTGACTGGCTGAAGGTGCTGGCCAGTGGCTGGCCAAACATTAATGGCCAGGGGCTGGTCAAACGTGAATGGACATCGACTGGCCAAAAGTGAATAGCCAGTGACAGGCCTACAATGAATGGCCAGCGATTGGCTTAAGGTAAATGGCCAGTCACGAGACAAGGACCAAAGCACTGCTATTGCCAAGCACTTTGACCAACCTTGGGCCATCGAAAATCTGGTTGGCCAAAGTGCACTTGCCAGCGATTGCCCATTCACAACGTGCTGCTTGGGTAACTGTTGTTTTCTTTTCAAATAGATAGCACTAAGAATAAGTCAATACACACCGTTTTTTAATTATTATTATATAACCTGAGCATGTACAGTGTTTTCAAGGTTGCCTAGATTGAGAAATCATCGAAGGAAAATATTGTGGATAAAAGTTGTCGCCTTTCTTTCTTTCGGGTTTATTTTCGCCTGTCCGCAATTAATCAATATTTTGGCGGTCTCGGACTCTGAAGCGAAGTTACTTTCCAAAACTTGTATGTTGGATATCGCACCAATATGCTGCGTCGTGGGCAAGTTTTACACTGGGGAGCCAGCAAAGTACTTTTCGAAAAAAGCAGTTAGCTACAAACGAGAGAAATCGCATTAATGACACCACCTAAATTACTTTCATTGGCGAATCTCCCTGCATTTCTTGGTTTATAAATATTTTTGAATGTTGCCATATTAGAGACGGATGGAGGATACACATGGAAACGGGGTGACGTAATAGAAGTCCCGACCAGGGCTCCTTTAGCGGCAAGCGGGCCAGTTTAATCGGGAAGCTTCTGTAGTCGCTGCCAGTGTTGCCATGTCTACTTATTTCTCAGTAGATCTACCGATCTTGCACGCTGTTAGCTGATTCACTGATAAAAAGAAAATCTATCGACATTTCTAAATATATTAAAAGAACACAATTGTTAAGGGCATACCCGTACAAGAACGGTCAATTGTCGTAAAGTAGGTTGCGGCGCACTTACGTTGACAATGCCGGACTTGAAAGGTGTAATCCGAGATATATGACGACACGGGTACTACAGAACAACCACTCAAACACAAAAACGAGAAGGTAGGTATCTGTGAAGATTCAACACGATGTAGCACAAGCTGTAATTTGCCGAACCGAACACTAATTGCATCACAAGAATCTTTTGGGCTTCTTTAAAGAAATCGCTTGTTACCGACATACGGGCAGGACTTTTCTATCGAGATACCATTTACATGGTTAGAAACCATTTATATGGTTTCTATCGAGGACCATTTACCACAGAAGCAGAATCCACAGCAGCCACGCAGGCCACACCACACGCGAAACTAGGTCTTCAGGCAGGCATTCCGAGATTGTCAAAGACTAATACGTCATCCGCCGAATCACATAATCGCGCTTCTTCCTTTACCTGCGCACAAAGAGCGGAGTCGAGCGATAAAAAGTCTACGGTTGTTTGGTCCGGCGAGTTCGCACCTTCTATTACGCTTTCAGCTTGGGGAGAGAGAGAAAAGAAGATAAGGAGTAGAACATCTGCAGCTGCTTCAAGGCCAGAACGGGGGTGCGCTCACAAAGACTAATCTCTTCAGGGGCATCTCAACAATGCACAGAACGAGAGGATTTGTCACTTGTACCCAAAGTTGATAGTCCAGTGGATGAAATGTGTGGCCTCGGGCTTCAGGCAGGTGCCGTGTTCTGCCTTACCACCAGCTTTGAGACTATAGTCACATGACCCTAACCAGAGACACGATTCACCTAAAACACGCATAGCGTCTACACTGCTGTCATACCGAGTGAACAGGACAGCTCCTTGAAGGCCAGCTTTTGGACATCCAAAAAAGCTGTCCAGCCCAAAAGTGACCGAAAACGCGGCAAGTTTGAAGGTACCATGTGTTACGGCGTATAACCCTCGTTAGAATTTAAAATGAAGTACTTAGCGCGACTATTTTTTTGCTCACGATGTCCACAAATATATATATATATATATATATATATATATATATATATAGATACATATATATATATATATACATATACATGTTATGTATATATAGCAATTAATTTGCTCTCCTCTCGGTGTGAACTACTATCTGATTTGACAACGTTATTTACATTTTCTATTGCTCTTTACCCTCTCTGATTTCTTCTCAGGGGTATATAAACATTCACGGGCTGTACACTCGTTACCTGATGAAGAGCGGTCCCCGCCCGAAACGTCGTAATAAACTTCGTATTAATAACTCCGTCAGTACGCAACTTTGACTTATTATATATATATATATATATATATATATATATATATATATATTACCAATAAAACGCTAAAAAAATCTGTGTACAGTGTAAGGTACGCGTTTTAAACTTGACATTTTTTTACGAAAGAGGTAGACATAAAAAACAACACGGACAGCGCGTCTTCCGACTTTCAACACACGATGAACCGCCGACCCTAGCAGACGGAACGTTGGGATGCTGCACGAACGTTCTTTTTAAAGATGCTGCGTAGGCTACGCTGAGCGCAAGGGCTTCGCAGCCGTTCGAAGGGCAAAGGATTCGCGACGACGTAGTAACGTCTAGCATCTGCAGTAAGGTAACGATGCTTGAGAGTCCCACGCTCACATTTCCGCAGAGCGAGCGCGGCCGTCCAGCTCGAGGCGCAGTCGGCTCTTGCGTAGCGATTGCTACGTCGTTGCTCTGCCTACACTGATGACATGGGCACTGGCAGTCAAAGCAGCCCTCTCTAGACAATTCATTCGGGTCCAATAGACGAGCTTATAACGCAATAGACTGTGGTAACAAGAGCAGAACTCATTTCGGTAGCGGCGAAAGCTGCGACTTTATGATCGTTGACGGCTGCGTCGAGAACGACGAAATATGCAAAGAAACAATAAACATAAAAATACAGCACGCAGAAAGAAATACAAACAGAGCAGGGACTGGGACAAAGTAGAAGGCATTAACGCTACGAATACATATACTTACAAATTACACTAGAAGAGACAGAGGTAATTAAAGCTAAAAACGAAAGATTGACAAGACGTCGACGGCAAGGTAAGGCAATGCGATGGGAGAGCAGCCGGCAAAAACTGCAACGGTACTATACGCAGCTGAGGACGCTTTTGTGGTCGCGGTTATAAAGCACCGGCGACGACGCCCCTTAGATTGGCCCTGCAAGAACTTTTTACTGGTTTTTAATTTTCACCGAAACTGAGCGCAATGAACATTGTAACTTAAAGAAACTTTTCTCGAATTTCGCTCTATTTTAAAAGTTATGTGCAACAATAAAATTTCGAAAACAAGCAAAAAATAACCTCCTTCATGACGTCGTCCGTCGTGGCTTGAGTGGCCGTGAACTAGAGAAGGGGTAGTGAACTCAGCGAGCGCTCACGGCGGCCGCACTCCTGTCGACGGCTTGAAAGGGCGCCACTAAAGCATGTTCTGGATAGGCTATATGAAGCGGGCAGCCAGGACGGCATCGCTTCCCTCGAGCCCATATACGACCGCAGCGCCGCCGCGTGCATCCGGGACCTTTCTACGCTGGCCGCTCGTCGGTGCCTGATCCCACTACCCCTTTCTACTATACGCCGCTTTTTCCACCACTTGGTGGCGGGTATGTCAACTGATCATTTCTTAACCATTTTGTTCTTAGCCCGAGACTGAGGCAGGAAAAGAGGAAAGTTTCAAAGTAGAAGAAAATGAACAGGGCTAAGAACAAAATGGTTCACATCCACCAGCTCGCCTGCGCACTCACTGCATTATCGTGAATCATTTCTTGTTTTCGTACTTTATAAAGTGCATTTGTTTCTTTTCTGATCTACAATACTGAACAAAAAGTACTTTCATAAATAATTCAAACGGTCTTGCCACTTATATTTTGTATTTCGACTAAAAAGAAGCTTTTAGCGGCTCTGATCAGTAGTAAGCCCAGGACCAAAGACTTCACATATCGCGCGCTTTCGGCACCGTGGGTTGCCCCATAGAAGGAGGAGGTTTCCGCGTCGTCCGGTTAAAATATTACGCACTGATATTTAGTAGGGATGCCGCGAACTTTTTCGAACCGAAGTTTCGATGATCGAATCAAGCGGTTCGAAAGGTTCGAAAAATTTCGAATTTTCGAACTTTCTATATCGTAAAATTCGACTGAAGTCGAATTTTCGAACTTGTTAAACTAAGAAGTTCGACGCTTTTCGAACCGTCGAACTTATTACGCTAAAAATTCGATTCCTTTCGAACTTTCGAACTTATTACGCTGCAAAATTCGATGCTTGTCGAACTTTCGAACTTGATAGACCAAAAAATTCGATGATTTTCGAACTTTCGAATTTCTTGCACTAAAAAGTTCGAAGCTTTTCGAACTTTCGAACTTCCCACGCCAAGGAATTCGAGAATTTTCGAACTTTCGAACTTATTTATCGAGAGAATTCGAAAAGTTTCGAACTATCGAATCCTGAAAAATCAGAAGTTCGACGAACTTCGAACTTTTAGGGTAAAAGTTCGACGTTCGTCGAACTTCGAAAGACCGGCGGACGGTTTCATTTGAATTCAAGTAGTGAGGTACATTCGTAATTTTTTTTCTCTCGAATTTTTACATGCGGTGCTGCGTTCCTTACGAAAGACAATGCCATTTATTACAATGTTCTGGCACGCTCAGTTTTAAAGAGATAAATTCCCGAAGGGGCGACGGAGGACGACGGGTTTTTGACGATTGTCGTTTGTGCCATATTTGAAGCGGGCTAAAGCCGAAGCTATTTACGGTTGAGATGTTAAACGTTTTAAGAATGATCTATGTATAGCTTAGGTAAGTGTCGTCTTAAGATGTGATTATTGTTACTCAAGATGAGTTTCGAAGAAATGTCCAAACATTTATCTACGGGCAATTATGCTCTAAACTTGGTATTTTGTTTTTCGTCTAAGTTGCTTGAGGTATCGCATTTAGATTAACACCACAGACAGTGCATATAATTGCCATCTGCAGAATACAAAATAATGTACTTTTTGTTTTTTCACGTTGAGGAATAAATTAAGTCAGGGGGAAGATTTCTAATATTAATCAAATTCAACACGTCATTATTATTTATTTTTTTTTGCTTTACGTTTTTGGGAAGTGTTTCTTTTAGCCTATACACATTTGAGTAGGAGAAACTTGTTTCGAAGTTCTGAGCTTCTGAATATGCAAGAATACAACACTTCCGGTGGAATCTTTATAGTTTCTTTTTTTTCTCCAGCTTTTTATCCCCGCATTTATTGTTATGTTTATCTTTCTTTTACCAATGGCACAGTTATTGAGGTCGAAAAGACATAGCTTTGAACTTCGGCACCTCTAAGCATTTGACAGAAGTAGTGACGACAAGTTTCCGAGAAAGACCACCTACGGCGTCTGCGCGTATCTTTTATAGACTTAAGCAAGAGCGATCGATAGGTATAAATACACACAAATAATCTTCTAGATGAACTTGAACGTTATGGCATCCGAGGCATCCTCATTAT
The DNA here is from genome assembly GCA_037355805.1 of Ixodes ricinus. Taxonomy (NCBI): domain Eukaryota; kingdom Metazoa; phylum Arthropoda; class Arachnida; order Ixodida; family Ixodidae; genus Ixodes; species Ixodes ricinus. The sequence goes on along the minus strand of JAZHYW010047579.1, from coordinate 8,640 downwards.
CGCCCATAACGTCTTATTTAGAATATCGGTCCCAATATGTCTGAATTAGAAATTAGTGTGTCGGCTACTGAGCGAATTCACCCCGGGGCTCCCCAGGGCAGTATTTTAGGGCCTCTGTTGTTTCTCGTATACGCGACTTGATATGGTAAGAATCGAAACTCCTCGACCTCCAGTTTATTATGTACGCAGACGATACTAGCATATTTTTTCTCGTTCCAAAGGCGATTCCTACTGTACCTCGGACAGCAAACGTTCTCCTAGGACAAACTACAAACTTGGATAAATGTTAGCTCTCGTCTCTAAACACCGCCAAAACTGAGGCACCGTCTCGAGTTCAATGTCCGGGATCATATGTACGAACATCACGCGATTTGTATTTTGGAGATCATGACACAATAGAATGTGTGGATACCATTAAGACATCTCGGTGTTATATTTTCTAGTCATATGTCATGGAATAATCATGTAACTGACATTCAAACAAAAACTTTGTAGACGTTGTCGGGATTATGAATAAATACAGGCATAGTACTCCCAGTAAACATACAAAAGATTAATTTACAACTCCCTCTTTCATTCCGCAATCTGCTATTCCCACTTAGTATGGGGAACAACTACAAAGGGCAATTTGGACAATTGCGTCTTTTACAGAAATAGGCTGTCAGAATAATTGAAAATGTACCTCGTGACCATCATTCTCTTCATCTTTTGAAAAGCATAACAATCATTAATATCATATAATATGTATTCCTCTAGATTGATCTTAAATTACCAACAATGTGTAAGAAAAAATATTAACATAATTTTAGACCTCGCAAAACTAGAAAAAACGAGTCCATTATACCCATCGCGTCATAGGCCCCCCTGGCGTGTTCCTGCATTCAGAACAAATTTCGGTACTCAGAGATACCGCTACCAACTACCGCTCTTGTTAAACTTCCTTTTTCTCGCGACGTTGATATATACACTGTAAGTAATCGTACCCTACAAGAAATTCTGTAATATATAAGCATTATTTACGTTTTTGATAGTTCAAAATGTGTACTTAGTGTATGTATATCTCTCTTTTTTGTGTGCATGTATGATTGCTTATACTGTTTTGCTTTCTTGATGTCGGTACCGCTGCAGCCTTGTATTAGGGCGCTGGGACTCGTCAAGCTGCAATCGTGCAGCTTTTTTTCCAGCGCCCTTGTCATGAATGTATTTTTGTGGCAGAAATAAACTGATTTGATTTGATTTGATTTGATTCTGACGACGAGTTTCCGACAATGACCACCTACGGTGTCTACGCGATCTTTTATGCAGTGAAGAGCGACAGTAGTTATACCTACACATAAATAATTTCAGATTAAAATAAGCTCGACCACGCCCTCTTTCCCCGTATCGTTTTCTTTAACAGTCCGAAATATCTGGAAGGAGGCGAGGGGGGCTAGAGCACCCCCTCCCCCCGTTTTTCCTCTTCCGACACCACTTGAATGGTAGAACGCTCCTCAACCTCCAGTTGTGTCGGCTTCTGTACTTTTTGCGGGGCGTTTCCTCCGTCCCGGAAAATAAACCTCCAGGACAATTACAAGCTTAAATTACTATATGCCAGCGTCACTCGGGCGGCGTTCGATCGGATTATTACTACCGGCGTGCAAGGGGTGGGGAGGTAGTTTGCCAGGTCGCTTCAAGGTTTTTCTGAGCCTCAACCTCCTGCCCGCCCCCGGCCGTTTCGAACTGGGTGAGTATCGTAAAACAGTGCGTTCGTGTGATCACTACTGCACAATGCACGTTAAAGACCCCCCCCCCCCTGGGCTGGTGGTCAAAATTACTGATCTATGGTCACACGCCACTCTGCACTGGCAAATATTACAGCAAATCCGGGACACTAGTCGTCTCATTTAATTGCCTGACCAACAATATCACACCCTAACTTTTCTAAACCTGATTTCGTGAAAACCAGTGAGTCGTGAAAACGTTATTTCAAACTGAAACTGTGGCGTGAAAACCGGTGAGTCGTGAAAACGTTATTTCAAACTGAAACTGTGGAGGAACATTAAAACCGGACTTCGAACGTTGAAAACTTGGACTTTAAAAAATTCAAAATCTTCGAAGTTTTTTTTTATAATTAGTTTTAAAGGAGAATCGAAACTTTCGAACTTTTCGAACTTTGTGTAGAAAGAAATTCGAAATCTTCGAATTGTTCGAACTTTATGTCTATAAAAATTCGAAGCGTTCGAATTTTTCGAATTTTATATCCAAAGAATTTCGATATCTTCGAATTTTTCGAACTTCAGATCCCAAGAAATTCGCATTTTTCGAATATCTCGAATTTTTAAGTTAGGAAAATTCGAAATCTTCGAATTTATCGAACCTCAAGTAAAAGAATATTCGAAATATTCGAACCCGAAATTTTAGAAACCGTGAAAGCTTCGAACTTTTCGAATTCGAAACTCTACTGTGATCGAAAGTTGCGAATTTTTCGAAGTCGAACCTCGGTTGGTACGAAAATATCGAAATTTTTCGAATGCGAACCTCCGTTCGCTTCGAAAATATCGAAACCTTTCGAAATCGAACCTAGGGTGGTTCGCGGCATCCCTAATATTTAGTTACGCTCTCCGTGCCCGCTGGCTTGCCCGAACCCCAAGAGATGTGGAAACCGCAAAAAGGTAGATGCTAAATATGATTGCAGGGCCCCTTTCAGCTGGCTAAATAAAATTCTCGGCCCAAGCGAGCGCATGAATGACTCTTTTCCACTATCTGCAGTGCAAAAAAGAAGGTCGCGGGTATATAGCCTAAGCGACATAAAACACCAATGAGTCGGCTAAAAAAACTGGAATGGTCGCGAGTCTATAGCTCGAGAGAAATACATCCCTCTATTGCCGGCTAAAGTACATGGAAAATTCCAAGGACTATAGCTTTGGTGGCATAATACACTATTGAGTCGGCTAAAGAAAATTCAATGCTCGCGAGTCTATAGATTTAGGGACGTACATTACACTATAGCCGGCTAAAGCACATTGAATAGTCGCGTATCTATAGCATTAAGGACATACATTTTTCTATAGCTCGCTGAAGGGAAGTGAGTAGTCGCGAGTCCATAGCTTCACAGGGAGAAATTATTCTATAGCCAGCTATAGAAATTTGAATTGTCGATATTCTATAGCTCTAAAGACGTAGATTCTTATGTACGTACCCAAGCAGCACGGATTTTGGCCAAGCAATGGCCAATGTCTGGCGATGGTGTTTTGGCCAGTGGCCAGAAAGTGGCCAGACATTGGCCAATGCTTGGCCGATGGCTGATGGCCAGTGGCCATTGGCCAATGGCCAGATAAAGGCCAGTCACCGGCCAGTCTCTGGCCACTGTCTAGCCACTTGGCCAAGGACCATTGCCAGCCATTGGGCGATGACTTGCCAACTCTGTGCTGCTTGGGTAGGTATAGCGTGTTTTATGGTTCCTTATGGCTGACCATAGAGGGCCACATACGGTGATAGCTCACCATAGGATTTTTCATAGACGTCCATAGACCATTTTCGTATGGGATTGGCTCCGACAGTCAAATATTGGACAGCTTATACCGGCGTATATCCAATATTGATGGGCCATTGGCTATGGCCAGTACAATATTGACCAGCCTATGCCAGCACATCACCAATACTGGAAAACTCTTAGCTTTGACAGTCAATATTAACCAGCTTAGGCCAGCGCATATCCAATATTGGAAAGCTATTGTCCTTGACAGTCCAATATTGAACAGCTTATGCCGGCGTATAGCCAATATCAGAAAGCCAGTGGCTCTGAAAGTCCAATATTGAACAGCTTCTGCCGGCGTATATCAAATATTGGAAAGCCATTGGCTTTGACAGTCCAATATTGGACAGTTTATGCCGGCATATACCCAATATTGGAAAGCCAGTGGCTTTGACAGTCCAATGTTGACCAGCTAATGCCAACGTATCACCAATATTGGAAAGCCATTGGCTTTGATAGACCATATATTGGTCAATGTGATTCCAGTATTGGTAAACATATGGTTCAGTTGGGCCATTGTTGGGCCATTCTTCGCTACATCAAATCCAATGGTGGCCCAATACTGTGTGCTGCCTGCGTGATGTCCTTTTATGCACCAGCACCCAGAACGGATACTCAGTGTGTGATACGTATATGCGAGTAAGAGTAAAATACTACAAGCCCTACCTGCACTTCAAACTACGAAAAGATGGGAAACTGTTAAAGTCTACATAATTCACAATGGTGTTTGCTTTCCAGACAACGTGGGGACTCTGTAACAAGGAAGGCTTGATGCGAGATCAAGTATAAACTCACTTGTACAACGCTGCCCAAAATGCAAAAGCAATGCAAGTTGCGATTCCCAGAAGCATCACGGCGGTCCCTGCGTGTAAGGAGTGAGTTTTCCTATTCGATATTCTTGCTTATAAATACACATTGCTACGCTGTCTAGAGGAAAGCACAGTTGTTGTTCAGTCCGTTTACTTTTTTTAAATTCCAGTTTATACAGATGTTTATCTCATAGCAGCGAAACTTTTCCTGTTGAGTTCTAGATATCGCTCCGAATGTAAACATTGTCAATGACATGAACAACGGGGAACAGGCGGACCTATGGCGCCGTTTGGCAAACGTATAATATGCACATTGCTACGCTCTCTGGAGGAAAGCACAGCTGTTGTTCAGTCCGTTTCCTTGTTTTTAACTTCCAGTATATACAGATGTTTATTCCATAGCAGCGAAATTATTTCCTGTTGAGTTCTAGATATCGCATCCGAATGTAAACATTGTCATGACATGAAAAACGGGGAAGATGTGCACCGATGGCGCCGTTCGGCAAGCGTATAAATGCACATTGCTACGCTTGCTAGAGGAAAGCACAGCTGTTTTTCAGTCCGTTTCCTTGTTTTTCAACTTCCAGTTTATACAGACGTTTATTCCATTGCAGCGAAACATTTCCTGTTGAGTTCTAGATTTCGCTCCAAATGGAAACATTTTAATGACATAAACAACGGGCAACAGGTGCACCTATGGCGCCGTTCGGCAAGCGTATAAATGCGCATTGCTACGCTCTCTGGGTGAAAGCACAGCTGTTGTTCAGTCCGGTTCCTTTTCTTAACTTCCAGTTTATGCAGATCTTTCTTTCATAGCAGAGAAATATTTCCTGTTGAGTTCTAGGTATCGCTCTTAATGTGTGGAATTTCGCTAGCTACCAACACAGGTACCGATAGAGTAACCAATGGGTTGTCTCAACAGCGGCGATATCTCAAAGGAGACGTCAAACCTAGTAGCGCGGTCCCCACATCTCCGCGGCAATATAGACGACGTTTATGGCTACATTACCGCGGGTCGGTTCGATTAATTACCTCCGTCGGTGCCAATGATCGTCTACCTTGTCTCACTCACTCGAATATAGCGGAAGAGAAGACACACGTACCAGAGTAAGGACAGAGTCCAAGAGCATTTATTAACACACTCTTAAAATGAACTACAATGTCCCCATCCGAAATGCCCCCGTGCCGGCTAGGTAAGAAAAGGTCCTTACCTGCCACACGCGGGGTTCCGGAGAGCCAAGACCGGAGAAGCATCGGAGAAGTCGCCGACACACATCCCATCTGTTTCGTGGTCACCGGGACGAGTCTCTTTTCCGAAAGCGGAAAAGTCGAGGCCAAAGCATCCTCACCTGTCAGGAGTGATTCGCATCCGTGCGGGGGGGGGGGGGGGACGGTAATCGGTCCCCCCGAGAGAGAGTGAGAGGAGGGCCCCCCAAGCCTGGCGGCCCTCCGCCTCTCACGAACGGGTCGGAGCTCACGGCGAAGGCGGCTGAGCGTTCCGACCCGCGGTCGCTATAACAGCCATCGGGGAAGGGAGACCAAAGGAATCCCCACATCCCCGCCTCCTTAAAACGGTAGGTGGGTCTCAATAAAGAATAAAGGAGGCCCACCTGCTCTCATAAAATAATATATCTCTCTGCGCACCCCCAACAAATACACGCGACACCCAGCGCGCGTCTTCACAGTGTCCGTCGTCAACAGCTCACGCACCAGGCCGAAGAAAAGGAAAGTTGCAGTCCTTTGACAGTCGCCGTCACAGCACCGCAGAGCATCACAGGCACCGTGTTCACGCCACTGCACTTAGGTGTCGCGGTACGAGCTGGCTGCAGTGGATGGGGAGTCAGGCGGTCGTGAAGGCGGAAGCACCAAAAAGACCAACGACCGCTGCCCTCCAGCGGAGACCAGCTAGGGAAGTCCCGGACACGCCGCCCGGGGGTTCGGCGCCACCTCGGCCGCAGTGGGCTGGTGGAGGGGGACGGACGACCTCGGAGCAGACCTGCGAAGTCGTAATGCGCCAGCAGCCAACACGCCCAGAGCCGGCCGTAGACCTCCCCAAAGGGAAGAAAGAGCGACGCTGCCTCCAAACGAGGGGCGCGCGCAACCGACGCTCGCCTGCCTCGGGCCGCAAAGGCGGAACAAACGGGCAGGAGCAAACGACAAACAAAAACCACAGAAAAGGTGGCCAGTTTGTCAACGGTGACAGGAAGGCGCTCAGTTAGGAAACGGACCCGACGAGTGGCCGGAGTACATATGCCAGAGTTACCCGCTTCGACACCGGAAGAAGCCATAAAAAGGGGACCTTTCCGTTCGAAACGCGTCCACATGCCAAGCAAACTAATTGAGTTCGCTTAATGTGGACACCGGGGAGAGAGCTTCTAGGGAAAACGCCGAGTTCTCAATCCGTTGCGCAGGGGAGCTAACACAGAGGCTGCCCACAATACCCGGTTTTATAGTTACCGGAAGAGTCCGTTGACTATAAGTGGCACAAAACAGTATAAGAGTCTGCAGCTGGCCCGTCTTCTGAAGTCGAGGTAAATAGATACGGGGACTTCGAAGGGGCGGATAGAAACAAACCGCCATGCATGCGCGCCTGCGAGCGGGGAACATGCAAGTTCCCGCGCAAAATAGCCGCCATCTTTCTCCCCAAAGAGGAAGACAAAAGGGGCCGCAGCTCACACGCTCAAACCTGCCAGCTTCGCCAAATATTTGAGCTGAAGCTGGCTTACCGAGGCTAGAAAAACATGCCTTGCACTTGATACGGCTTGATCAAGAGCTCACAACGGTGTGAACCCTTCTTTTTGAGGCAAGGCCAGGTTTCAGAGCAACATAACTGCTGAGAGTCTTAGAGTCGCTCTTCCACCTGGATAACGCGAGTCTGGCAGATATCGCCAAAGGGCGCTCTGGCTACATGGCGCCCGGGTTTCAAAGCAACATAACCTCCTAAAGTCTTAGAGTGACTTGTTCACCCAGATACTGTCACAGTGCGCCTCAGACCGCGTAGCGCCACCACCATGAACGCAAAACTAGTGTCGTTCTTGGAAAGCAACAACAGGCTGCAGGAGTACGTTGGCATTATGCAGATACAAATCTTTGCCGAAGAAAACCCTCCGCGCCCACTGCAATACCAGCCAGTGAATACAGCGCGCGCGTCAACAGTGTGCAAACTGCTTCTCGACACCGACGGTTACGCGGCCCGACTCCCGGAGCCCGTCAGTAGCAGTACCAGCTACTTATCGACGTTATTGGCAGGCGTACCGTCCGACTCTAAATGAGTGTCCGCGACTACTCCGAGTCAAAGAAAACGCGAATATTTACATTCCCAGATTGCACTGCTGATCCTTCGCTACTCTTTTCTTCCAAGCCTCGCTCTCCGGCGGACATAAAAGTCCACCCGGTTCTCAAAAACATCATCAAAACTTCTATATACATTTTCCCTTCAGGACAAGTTGTTGGTGGCGCGCAAGGAACCCAAATACACACAGGTGAAGGGTTCGCCTCAAGCATGGAGAACAAAGGGCCTCCCGCAACAACGAATGTTGCTTGACGCACGCCAATTCAAAACAGGAACACGCGTACGTATCACACTGCGCTCGCTCAAAGGAGTGGCACTGCGGGTTGCCGACCCGGCATTAATCGCTCAACCATAAGTGGCGAGATCAGGACGCTCGTGGTACGCGGGCGATCAAAGGCAAGGAATGCGGGCAAATAGGCCGGACAAAGGGACGGAGGCCAGGAGCCACGACCACGATAAAGGAAGCCGTGGCCCCACGTTGGGCGCCAGAATATGTGGGATGGTCACGGGTGGTGGTAACCGAAGGGTTCAGCGGCGGTCTCGAATCAGGAGACGCCAAGCCTACTCCCACACCCCGCAGCTTTCTCTCGAGAACACCGCTACGGGCGGGTCCGAACGTCAGCCGCACAACTGATCGCTTCTCTAAAAAGGAGGAGCACGTACCACAATAGGACTGGGTCCAACGGTGTTTATTGGAACACCAAAAGACACACTGTCCCAAAACCCCCGCGCCGACAAGGTCAGATGAAGGGCTCACCCTGTCGACACTGTCCCGAGAGCGCAGTCCAGAGCGGGCAAAGGAAGCCCTTCGCAACACGTCCGATCTCTATCGCATCCGCGGGAGGAGTCCCCGCGTTCCCGAAGTCGGGCACGCGCGTCGACCTCCTCCCCGCGGGCGTCGTCCTCACCCAAAACAACTAGGTTCACCGGATGAGCGGGGGACGGGAAAAGGTCCCCCGGGAGAGAGTGAGGAGGAGAGCCCCCAAGCCAGGCGGCTCTCCTACGCTTCACGAACAGGTTGGAAC